>LBNU01022768.1:0-11830 GCA_014162995.1 Artemisia annua
AACTTTGAACTTTTTTAACAAAAATTTCAAAAACTTCGGGATAAAAAGCTACAAGTTCCTATTCGATCTAAAAAACCCAAAAATTTGAAACTTTGGCTTTGTTTTGATTCTTAACACGAAGTTGTAATTCAAAGATGTGATGAAAAAACACAAAAGGAAGCAAAAAAGTGAAAACTTTTGATTTTATAACGAGATAAAAACGAGTTCATAGTTCTATATCACAAAAAAAATAAAACTACACCTTCTTCTAGCGATTGTACCACTTGTTAGGTCACCATAGTAGTAAACACAAGTATTCAAATGAAAGAAATGAGATGAGAATTAGACTTGGTTGATTAAGATCAATATGAAAGATGAAAGAACAAGAGTTTCCTTAAGATATGAAAATAACCAACAAATGTAATGAGATACATGATGTCCTATTTATAGGAGAGGGATAGGGCAACACTCCCTTCCTTCCCTATCTTCTAAGTCGTGGGCTTTCAAGGCCCATTGGACATCTTATTAAACTTAAACATAAACCATACGAGTAACTAAATAACGTAGCTAATTATGATAATTCTAGCAACCTATTACATTGACTGAAATGACCGAGACTTGACTGAATAGTTGAAAACTATGATCCTAACAATCTAACCGCAATTTTACGTCACTATCTATAATACTATAAGATTCAGTCCCTAAATTTAATGTGGAGTTATGATGATAGAGTTTTTAGAGTTAGAAACAAGTTGGAGTCATTTAGTAGTTGCATATATAGAGTACAAGATAGCTAATGCTCGAAATTCAATGCAGCCTCATAATAACTATACAATCATGAAAGGAGATGAAGTGCAAGGGTTGTGAAAGGTTTCAAGAATAATTAATGATTTAACCTAATTCATGCCTATATAAACCGGCCAAAATCGCATTTAGTATATACATTTGAAGATGATTCACACATCTTTTAGATCTTTGATTATTGGTAGCGGTATGTAAATTCTCTTTTGCAACATTTTCTGAGATGATTCACACATCTTTTTGATCTTTGTAATTAACTTGGTCTTCTTTTTTTCTTAATTTAGTTATCATACGCAGGTACCATGAAAATCACACAAGATCATGCATGCTCAGATAAATGGAACCAAAGATTGGGATACCAACTATTTTTTTTATTTCTTACATATTTAGGTGATTGTTATAGATAAACATATATATATATATATATATATATATATATATATATATACATATATGTATTATGTTAATGCATTTTCATATACAAGTAATTTATGTGTGTTTTCTATTGATGTAGCTCACATGTGCGAATTGATTCAAGAAAATGTGCACGAGCATGTATGTAAAGCAACATTTAAATAGTTAAATGATACTCCCTCCGTCCCAAAATTATTGTTCTCATTTGACTTTTTAAAGTTTTAATGTTTCAACTTTGATCTTTAAAATTTTTGTATGTATCATATAATACTTGATGAAAATTGTACCAATGAAAAAACATTTAAAAACCAATTCATTCATATAATTTTCATCAATTATTATATAACACATCAAAAAATATTATTGATCAAAGTTGAGAAATTAAGACTTTGAAAAGTCAAATAAGGACAGTTATTTTGGGACGGACGGAGTACTTTTTAGCGTGATTAGTTTATGTAAGTAGTTGCTTTCAAATGCTCTTTGAGAAATATTAGAATTTATTGTGTACAATTGAATTATTATTGAAAAGAAGAAGGTCAGCGCATCGCAAAGTGTTTTCTTTTTCTATATGTAGAATCATTAGTGAGAAACCAATATTTACGCCCATTAAATGAGTTTGCCATAATAGCAAAATACGACATATTAAAAATATCACATTGAGTAATGAATAGAAATTAAAAAAAATACATAATTTTGATTTAAATCCGTTTGTAAATTATAATATCAAATAAAAAAGTTGAGTATTCCGCAACAGTTCAAACTTTTATCGAAAAACAAAACCGGTGCATTTAATGTGAAGTAAATACAACATCGAGATGGAAGTGCAAGGCTTGCCAGAATTTATCACATGATATTTAGTAATTAATATAGAATTAAAAGTCGGTTATGGATTGAGATGAAGTTGAAAAGGTTGCAAGAATAATTTATGATTTAACCTAATGCAATATATATAGATATGCATTTTCATATACAAGTAATTTATGTGTGTTTTCTATTGATGTAGCTCACATGTGCGAATTGATTAAAGAAAATGTGAACGAGCATTAATGTAAAGCAACATTTAAATGGTTAAATGATACTTTTTAGCATGATTAGTTTATGTAAGCATACAACTTGAATAATGAATATAAAAGAAAAAGTACATAATTTTTGCTCAAACCCATTTGTAAATTAAAAAAATTAAGTTTAAGACATAATAGTGGAGTCTAAAGGTTTTAGGAGTTATTAATAGTGTGTTAATTAATATTCATTTAGTTAGCTATTTAGAATTGAGTTTATTGATAAAATTTATTAACATTAGTTAGACTTCAATGTTAATTTTCAATAAAATTAGTTGTACAATAAAATGAGATGAAGCTAAAAAGGTTTGTAACGATTTTTATACAGTTTATGTGGCATTATTATATATACATTATTACACATTAAACTATGACCATTTTTTTAATTACCTGGGTTCCGACTCGACATTGCGAGCCGACTAATCCCAGGGCGACTACCCTTTTGGATAGCCCGGAGTCATCGCAGGTGAACCTCCGTGGCCACATGGGGATTAATTTTCTCCCCAAGGTTTGAACCTGGGACCTCCAGGGACTTTTAACCACTAAGGAGACCATATTCAAACCATTGGGTCACCTCATATGGTAAAAAAAAAAATAATAATAATAAAAAAAAACACCTATGACCAATTAGATAGACCCCGTATGCTTCATATTACCATGCAAAAATCATCTAATGGACAAATTGTAGGGCTAAGTAATAGACCAAAAGAAACAAAGCTATTTTTTTTATCAAGCAAATAAGTAATATGCCAAAAGAAACAAAGTCATCACAACTTAATAACCAAAAGCCCATATATAAAATACAACACCACAAAACCAAAACAACATCAAACACTCTTAATTTTTTATACAAGAAAGTTAAAACATTTCATACAACATACTCCCTCCGTCGCCAACTTTCTATTTTGTCCACTTTTGACTTTTGTAGTCTTTTTTTTACGACTTTAACCTTAAATTTTGTTGTTTGTGTTATATAATATTTGATGAAACTTATACCTAATGAAAATACATTTAAAACTCAATCCATTCATACATTTTGCATCAAGTATTAAATAACAAAAAAGAAAATATTTAAGGTCAAAGTCGTAAAAGAAAGACTTCAAAAGTCAAAAGTGGACAAATAAATTAGGACGGATGGAGTATTAAACAATAATTAAGTATACACTTGCCAAAAAGAATACACGATTAACAATTAGATTCTTAATCCATGCGTAGCACGGGTTCTGCATGCCTCTTATATTGAAATTTTGACAACCGTATCTCATTAATGGGCCTATTAACCACCGTTATTTTTGCTTTCACACAAACACGTTCTTTATTATTGGCAAATCTTTATACTTGTGCATATTATATAACCGTGATATTTATATCTATGCTACTTATATTACGTATTAGACCCTCTCTCCTATTAAATTTTTAAGATTGGGTTTTGCTAAACACTGCCCATTGGGCAATGCTTAAGGTGCATTAATCAATATGTTTTTTTATATTTAAAGTAATTATATATTTAATGCACAATAAGTGAATATAAAAATTAACTTAAATATATCTCATTTTTTATTTAGAAAAGTCCAAGTTTCCTTTTATATATATACTAAACATTGCCCAGTGGGCATTGTTTAGCAAAACCCTTTAAGATTTTATAATATACATTTTAAGTAAATATACATATTAAAGTTTTATGTACAATTAATTATACACAACCATGTTTATTAAATACCTGCAATTAATACTCTTTTTAAATCACCCCTTTACTTAAAAATGCAACCATTTTACCATATAGTTCAATCTAATCAAGCTATTAATTATCTATTGTTAAAATCCAATAACCCACGCATTTAAAACACCAACAAAAAACATAACCTACGCAACTTAAAAGACCGGCATGTACAACTTAAAGAAATAACATGGTTAAAGTTACTCAAATATAAAATTCTCACAATCTATATATAAAGTTATTGTAACGAAAAATATAAAATTAAAAGGCATTAATCGCCACAAATTTTGTTACATGGTACCCGCCGCCGCATCGCGCGGATACCCTGCTAGTATTATTTTGAAACGTTAACCTCCTTTTCATAATTTATTTCCTCTACAATATGTTTGACATGTGAATTTATCACAATTCTTCTTTGTAAGAAACTGCAAATAACTATTTGTTGATATATATGGTTACTGCAATTTATTTGTAAGAAATGACCATAATTGATATTTAGTGTTATATTTGTTTTGCAACAACAAGGTATCAAAGTATGTTATTGTTTATTTCCTCATAAAGTTTTGATTTTGCTATGAGTCTATGACTTAGGATCAAATGAGAAGAAATCTTAAAATGAGAAGAATGAGAAATAACAATAACCACACATTAGAGATGCATTAACTTGAATTAGATGCATCCCTAATCTTTTAGATACATCATAATATATATTCTAACAAAAACTTAGATGCATATACATATATTAGATGCATTTCATCAAGTTAGACGAATCTTATGTATTTTTCGTCATCTGCAGGTCAAATTTGTTGTTAGTACTACTTTGTATCGTTTTTACTTCAAAATCACTTTCGAAACTAATTGGGATGCATCTAAATGATTAGATATGCATCTAAATCAAGTCAATGCATCTCAAATGTGTGATTATAGTTATTTCTCATTCATCTCATTTTAAGTTTTCTTCTCACTTGATCTTTACTCATGAGCATATTGATTTGGACATGTTGTCGTGGTGATATCTTCTTCTCTTTTTCTTTGCAAGAGCTCCCGTACTTATCAGTCAGGATGGAAATGTCGGCAATGGTGTCGCCTACACTTATAATTCATTTTCATGCACGCCTTCTAATGAAATAGTCATGAATTTATTTTTGATTGAATTGATATATTATGTAATGCATTTTCTATCATTTCCTGTGGTGATTGTATTCACCGATAGATCGGCTAATAGATTGTTGGTTTTTATTTGTAAAATGTGGTTCACATATTGCCTGTACGCTTGCCATTCATACACATTATTAGTTAGTGAGGTAATTTGCTTACTTTTAATAATTACTTGTATAGGATTTGTAATCGATCGTAGACTTATTTCATATCGTAAATATCTCCTAATGTGTTTATCCAGTCTGAGACATATGGATTCTGAAAAGGTACCTATAGGATTTCGGTAACTGAGTGCAATGTGTTTGATAAAAGTAACAAATATTTAGCATCTTACAAGATTCATCCGTATTGTGTGAGGGCTTGTGACTAGTGGCAAAAGGGTGGCTTAGTGGCAAGTGACTAAAATGTGTGAGTTCTCAAGCTCAATTCCAGATAGGTGCAAACAGCCTTAAGTGGCCACGCCAACCTCCTGAAAAGGAAGGGTTTTACCTGGTTTGAGTTTGTGTGGCGGTGGGCTCAAACCCCGTGGATTAGTCGGCCAAAAGGTCGGAAATCATGATTACCAAAAAAAAAAAANAAAAAGATTCATCTGTATTACCTCTCATTTTATATTTATAGTAACTTTCTGCACTTCCATTGGACAATTATGAACAAATGCATTTGGATCAAAGAGGTCGAGCTGCTGGATGGACCATTTCAAAATCGTTAGCCCACAATCCTAAGACACCGCCTCATGTTTGCCTTTTCTTTTCTTTTTTGTACCAGTAGATAAACTGAGGAGGGTAAGGGTGACCACATGTTTCGTTCTAAAATAGTGCATTTATTATTACCCGTGGTGCAATCTTCTTTAGTCTCCAATCATCATCAATTTTCACTTAGAATCAATTACATCTTTCTTAAGTTGTTTGTATTCTCACATGTTTCATTCTCCTTGCTATATGTTTTAGGCCAAGTTATTGGCAGAAATTGCTTTTAAGGATACAAAATGCGTGGGTTGCAGTTGTTGGTGTTTTGTAAGTGCTGATTTTATAATTTTGGCGTAAGTTACTTTTTTGTTGTGCGTATAAGACTTCTCTGTTTATTCCATTAAATTTCCAGTTGTGTGTATAAGACTTCTCTGTTTATGCTTCAGAAAAGTTTTGCATTACTTTTATTTTTGTAGCAGAGTTCGGTTTACTTATTAAGGCCAATTGCATACATGCATGTATCTTGATGTACTACCGCGAATGTGATTTGAAGTGGTGCAACATCATGTGCTTGCTATCATTATAAAGTATCGTATATAATTTATCTTTTTTAATACTCTTGCTATCAAGTAATCTGCACTTCTTGAATCACATGATATTTGTGCTAATTATAATGGTAGGGATAGTTGGAGATGGGCGCAAGTTGAAGACGGCGAGTTTAAGGTCAAAGAGTTAACAAGATTGGTCGAGGAAAAGATTCTCCATGTGGAGAGTGGCGGTCAAGAAACGATTTGGAACAAGTTGGTGCCTAAAAAAATTAATATATTCGTTTGGAGGGCTCTTAAAGGTAGACTTCCGGTCCGGGTGGAGCTAGATAAGAGAGGTATTGACTTGAATTCGGTTCTTTGTCCAAGTTGTAATATCGTTGTGGAATCATGTGCTCATAGCTTGGTCACTTGTGATCTTGCTATGAGCGTGTGGGAAAAGGTTTTTAATTGGTGGAAGTTAGGGTGCGTTAACGCTTTCTCTATTGATGAGTTTTTCTCATCATTGGGAAACGTTAATGTCCCCGGTGCTTTCTCTCGTGTATGGCAAGCGGTTATTTGGACGACCGGATATCTCATTTGGAAAGAAAGAAATGCTCGAGTGTTTGGCAATAAAGTTTCAAGTACTAATAAAATTATGCAAGATATTCAACTAAAAAGTTTCGAGTGGATTACGCGAAGATCTAATAAGTATAAAGATATTGATTGGCAACAATGGATGTTTGATCCCATAAACTGTCGGCTACTGTAAATGTTCATTCTCAGTTAGTTCTAGCAGCTCAGAGGGTGTGATACATGATGACAGATGGAATTTTTTGACTGATGTTTGGTTCTGCAACAGGTACTGTAATGTGCAGCAGTCATGGGTTTGTAAGGTGTGTTTGGTTATTGGTTTGTAAGGTGTGCTTGGTTCTTGGTCTGCAATCTGCAATTCTTGTGCAGCAGTCATGGGTACTATAATGAGTGTTTGGTTCTGGTATCTCTATGTTATTTGGCAATTTAATGTTCTGTGTAAGGTTTACTAATGAGTGTATTGGGGGCCCAAGGCTTGTTAGTTTTCTTCACATGTGACTGAAAGTGATGTGAGTTGGTTTACTCTTAGTGTTTTGGTCATGGGAACATGTTTAGTATAGGTAAGACCATGGTGTCTTGTCTTATGTCTTGTTTTTGTTCTTGTTGTAAAATGCCCTGTTCTTTGGACTTTATTTTCGGGTTTCACTTGTCTTAACATCTTGTTTGAGTAAGTGAGATGCCATTAGTTTGTAATGTTTTGTTTTAATGGTTTTTATTGTTGCCTTTCAAAAAAAAAAATAACTTTGCAAACTATCAGTAGGAGATGAAAGTTTTCCACGAGACACCACCACCATATTTCATACTCATTACTTTATACCCCCAATCTACTGTAGCATTATCTATTGATTGGTTATTTGTACACACTTTTTTGTTCACACTTAATGAAAGGTGAACTTTATTTTCAGAGGTATTCACATTTATATGTGTGTAAAAATTATTCTCACTAATAAGTGTGATAAACATGAAGTGTCATAAAAAACTTCACAATTTTAGTTGTGAAAACAAAAGCTCACACTTATAAATGAGCTAATATAATTGTATAGTCTTCACACTTTTATTGTGAAGAACTATTGAAAAATCTCACACTTTTAAGTGTGAAGTAACTATTTTTCTTTTTGTCACACTTAAAGTTGTGAAAAGATGTAAAATTACTATTACTTCAAAAACCTCACACTTATACAAAGTTTGATGTTTCTTTGTGTATAAAAAAGACCTAACATTTAAAAAAGACCAAAGAGGCTCTTTTATAAAATTTGTAAAGAGATCTTATTTTTTATAAAAAAAAGGGCGATAAAAAAATAAAAAATAATATCCAAATCTCATTGTCCACGTTAACGTCTCTTAAATTACTAGAACCCCAAAATATCCAAATTCATTCCATAAATTCATCACTACATCAGTAACCAATTCATCTCTTTGAAACCATGGCGAATCCACATCAGTAACCAATTCATTCCACATCAGTAACCCTAATTGTTAGGTCACCATATTGTAAACACAAGTATAGATTTGATAGAAATGAGATGAGAAATAGAGTTTGGTTGATTAGATCAAATATGAAGAATAAAAGTGCAAGAGTTTCCTTATGATATTGAAATAACCAACAAGAGTAAGCATTACATGAAGGTCCTATTTATAGGAGAGGAGCTAGGGCAACACTCCCTTTCTCCTTCCTTTTCTAAACGTATGGGCTTGTGGCCCATTGGACATGTAATGGACTTACACTTAAACATAAATAACATAAATAACTTAGCAACCTATTACAATGACTGAAATAACCGAGAGTTGATGAAACGTTGATAAACTTAGGTTCTAACAATCTCCCCCTAAGGATCGGTTGTTGAAGAAGTGATGTTAGTCACGGTCATTTGAGGTTGCTTGACGTCTTCTGTCTTTGCACTTTAGTTGTAACATTCATAGCTTTGGACGTCTTCAAAAATAATAATGGAGAAATGATTCATCGTTCTTAGTTCTTAACAATCTCCCCCAGATAGAATGGGTGTTCATTGTTCTTTGTTGTTGATGAGATAGTGATCAATCTGATGTGATAATCTGCCATTCGTCACATTCTTTGACTCCAGTGGATCTGCATCATTCCAACATGCTCATACACCTTTGACGTTTGAAACTTTCATATTTGTGAAGCTCTCTTTTCATATGTGAAGATTCTTTATGTTGACGTAAAATCTTTCTTTAGATGGTGTTGCACTTAAGATCGTTTGTCTTTATCACGTTGTAGATTCTTTAGGCATGGAATCTATCTTTGACATTTGTGTTGCTTCGATCTTTCATGAGAGCTTTGATGCTAGTTGAGATGTAAGTATGAGCATGTGGAGGCCGGGGTTCAGGATGGTTGTTGTACCTGAAATGAAACAGTTAGCACTAAAACATCCGGTACTTACTGGTTTGGAGTTAGAATTCGTCAACAGCATAGTGTGAAGACTCCTTCTAATCCTTACCAAGGCCGTTCCTAATCGGATTACCCCCTAGAGGGCTTACACAGACATGCATACGCACACCCACGATTAGGTGAGTTGCTTGAGATCACCCCACGACTGTAGACCGTTTGAAATCATCGAACACACTAAGCGTAATCCACAAGGAATCACCGAAGTGACCTGCTGTCAGGGCTGTTTGATGTTAACCCTGGCAGGATTTCCGTTCAATTCATTTCGAGAGTACATAAGTAAAATCCCTCATAAACGTTGCAAGGCAGATTGCTAAGTTCTGCGAAGGACTCGATAATTTAACATTAGTGTCCAATGATGCAAACATCTTAGTGTAGAAGATGTTTTGTGGTTCTAAGAGTCTTTTATGTTTATCTCGTGGCTCGTAGAATCGGATTAAAGTGAATTTGGTTTCCTATGCGGAGGTATGGAGCAGAGGGCCTCCTGTTTCAATATCAACCATCTCTAATAGACGATCGATAGATTACACTGGTTCCTCGTGAGAATGAAACAAACATCTTTTAAGAGATGCCTGAGTGGCTAAGAAGGTTTAGGTGCATTGCGTCACTGGGTCCATGACGTCTTTTATCTTCAATACCGGTGTCACCTTAGCAACGACCAATAGCATATGAATTGAACCCGGTGTCTGACCTATGGTTGATAAAATGGAGGGCTATTTCTTTTCACCCTTTTCATTCATTTTCTTTTTAATTCTTCAACCCCTTCTTTCTCTTTTCATTCTTTTCTCCTTTTGTTATATCATATCTAAGGACTTCTAATTTCTAACTATTGGTGATGTCCTTGGGTAGATCCCTCCGGTTTAGGCGGATCATAGGACGGTTTTTCCTATCCTTAGTAACCTTGTAACTCCATGACTATCCTATTGATGCCTTTAAACCAAATCATTGAAAATCTCTCAAAGTGTGTAAGAGTGTAAAACTTTTTGTCAACACTTTGAGGTTTTGGATTTTATATGAAATACTCCCCCTCAACATATGCTCATGATTATTTTCAGAAATTTGCATATGTGGAAAGAGTTGGCACTTTTTGAATTGATCCACTCTTAATAGACATGTACCCAAGGGACACGTTTACGTTGCTTAGTTAAAGGGATGCATTATCAGCTTTTAGGTGATAACTAGCCCTAATAACTAACTTGATGTTGTTAACATTCCTAAAAGGAAGTTAGACCCGTCAAAGTAAACAACTAGAAAGAGTTTCTCGAAACGGTACTTTCTACTTGGATAAATCCTTTCGAATTCAAACATTTGTTGTTTCGTCAATTCGTGGGTCAATTATGAGTCGAGCTCGTACGAGATAAGACTATTAGACATCATATTTTAATCACTTTCTTTTTCTCCCCCTCAAAAATAGCATATCAAATATTGTTTTTGTAAAGGATTTTGATTAAAATATGCCTTTTTGAGTCTTATGGGGAGAGATCAACAAGATTTGAAGATTTAAGAACGATGTTTTGATTCAAGTACTCCCCCTCAACAAGTGATTACTTATTGAGGTGTAATACTTGTCTTTTGAGTAGATTTGAAAGATACTGAAAGGTTTGATTAAATCTACTCAAAAGTAAGAAGCTTTCGCTCCTTATATTAGGATTGTGGCACTGATGCGTACCACAGGGTCCTTTCATTACTAAGTGCGGGTTGTACACTGTTATGTGTGCACAAGCCTTAGTAATTACAAATCAAACAATATTATAAATATATTGAAATTTTTTTGTACCAGAAGTATGGGAGCTGAGCTAAGCATCGAAGACTGTGAACTTTGGATCAGGTTGGCGAAATGTCAAGACCGGAAATGATGGTCGAACACCGATATAGCTTTCCAACCTTCTGATCTGTTGTCGTCGATATAGCCTTTCTTCAATAGTATTGACAAAGTTTCTGATCATTCTGCGTCCATTAGCTTTCCACCTAGTTGGTTTTCCCTCTTTCAGCCTCTTCTTTTCATCCTCCAACCTTTCTGCTAACCCATTACGA
The DNA here is from genome assembly GCA_014162995.1 of Artemisia annua. Classification (NCBI taxonomy): domain Eukaryota; kingdom Viridiplantae; phylum Streptophyta; class Magnoliopsida; order Asterales; family Asteraceae; genus Artemisia; species Artemisia annua. The sequence continues at coordinate 11,373 of LBNU01022768.1, forward strand.
ACTCGTTGAAGTGTGACATCACAAAACTTCTGAATCTCATTGAACCTCATGAAACGAAGCAAATTCTTGCTGTTGAGGTAGATGACTCCAAATGCCGGTTGTTTCACGAGAGAGTATTGTGACATCCTGGTAATTTCAGGAATCAAGAGTTGTGGTTCAGTAAGGTTGATCGTGTTCTGATAACTTTCCACTCCCAGCTGAAGATCTTCCACTTTTTCTTGAACAATTAATCGTCTGATGTGAAGTAGGAGAGATGCGATGAAGTTGTACTGTGTGTCTTGTTCAAAGTTGAGCAGCTTTCCTTGAACTTTTCGTAGATACATATCTTCAATGTCGTTCAGGTTCAAATCTGGGAAGTCTGCTTCACAAAACTTGTACTTCTTCTCGTCTGTTCTCTTGACGATGATTTCTTTCAAGAAGGCGTAATTGAATTTCTTCTCTTCCACGATCTCCAGTAT
>LBNU01022769.1:14755-28399 GCA_014162995.1 Artemisia annua
TCGAAAATACTAATGTTTGAACTTTTTCTGTAGAAATGGCTCAACCCGATAACTCCGTGTTTGCTGCTTTCAAGGGTCACCTTGAGAGAGCCAAATTGACTGGGAAAAACTTCAATGATTGGCACCGATCGCTTAGAATTGTCTTGAGAGCGACTGGTAAGCTCAATTACTTGAATACTCCTTGCCCTGAGGAGCCTACTGCGACCGCTACTGATGCGGCCAAAGAGGAATGGAGAGTGGAGCGTGCTAAGTACAATGAAGTTGGATGCTTGATGCTTCAAAGTATGGATCCAATAATGCAAAAGAAGTTTGAGTATTATTTTCCATACGACATGATCGATGAACTCAAGAAGGTTTACAAAAAATTTCCAGCAGTTGAATTGTATGAGTCACTTGACAAATTACACAACTGCAAGCATGGTGATGGAAAACCCGTTGAAGACTATGTGAATGAGATGAGAGAATTCTTTGATCAACTTCACAGGGTCGGATTCGATTACCCCGACAATGTTCAAGTTCACTTAATCAACAGATCCCTTAACAAGGATTTTGCTAGTTTTGTACAGAACTTCAACATGCACTGCTCGGGGAAGACAGTCTCAGAGTTACTCGCATTGCTTGTTGACTATGAGAAGCATCTACCAGCTAAGGGCAAGGCACCTACCCCACAAACGTTGCCAATTCATGGTGGTAGGATCCAGAAAAAAATCGCATGTGAACAAGGGTAAGGGTAAGGCTGATAAAGGCAAGCAGGTTTTGGCCTATCAACCAAATCCAAAGGTGAATCAAAACCAACCCAAGAAGCCTAAGGTGAATCCTCCCAACAAGAAGGAACAGGCTTGTCACCATTGTCATCAAGTAGGGCACTGGAAACGTAACTGTGCGCTCCACATCAATGACTTGCGACAAAAGAAGCAGCAGAGTGAAGCTGGTAAACCCAGTTCATCATCAGGTGCGTTCTTTATGATTGAATTATTTTCTCTATCTCATTAATTGAATTCATGGGTATATGATACAGGCTGTGGTACTCATATCTGCAATACTATGCAAGGGTTTAGAGTGGAGAGAAAGTTGTCATACGGAGAACAATTCTTGCACGTGGGTAATGGCGCCTGCAGGAGTTGAAGCTATAGGAGTATTTAATTTAGTGTTGCCTTCGGGCCTAGTACTATCTTTAAATAATTGTCATTATGCACCGTCAATTGTTAGAGGTGTAATTTCTTTTTCATGTTTGTTGAACCTTGGTTATCATCATACTATTTCAAGCAATGGAATTTCAGTTTCTTTAAATGGTGTATTTTATTTTAATGCAATTGCTGTGAATGGTATTTTTGAGTTGGACATGAATGATAATGATAAAGCTTTTAATAATAATTCAATGTCTAGCATCATCCATAAGAGAATCAAGAAAGGTCTGAATTCGTCTTATCTTTGGCATTGTCGACTTGCTCACATTGGCAAGACTCGTATGGAAAAGCTGCAACACGATGGGCTTTTAGAAAAGATCAATGATGAATCATTTGATAAATGCGAATCTTGTATTGCTGGGAAGATGACAAAGAAACCTTTTAAAATAGGATTGAAAAGGCTTCTGATCTACTTGGTCTTATTCACACAGATGTGTGTGGGCCACTTAGACATGTGTCAAGGAGGGGTGCTAGCTACTTCTTAACATTTACGGATGATTATAGTCGTTATGGTTATGTTTATTTACTTAAACATAAATATGAGGTCTTTGAAACATTCAAAGTGTTTAAAGCAGAAGTAGAGTTGCAACTTGGAAAGAAGATTAAAGCTCTTCGATCCGATAGAGGTGGTGAATACCTGAGTCAAGAATTCATAGATTATCTAGCTAAGGAAGGAATTGTACAGCACCTTACTTCTCCATATACTCCACAACAAAATGGTGTATCTGAGAGAAGAAATCGTACATTGCAAGATATGATACGATCTATGTTTAATCTAACAACTCTTCCCTTCTCATTTTGGGATTATGCCTTGGATTCTGCTGTTCACATTCTTAATCTGGTTCCCACAAAGAAGGTAGATAAGACACCATATGAGTTATGGACTGGAAAAGCTCCTAACTTGTCTTATCTAAAGGTCTAGGGCTGCGAGGCATATGTTAAACGTGACTAAGCAGATAAACTTCAACAAAGATCTGTGAAGTGCATCTTCGTAGGATACCCAAAGGAAATGATGGGTTACTACTTTTATTACCCTCCTGAGAACAAAGTATTCGTTGCTAGGTATGGAGATTTCTTGGAAAAGGAACTCATATCTCAAGAATTAAGTGGGAGGGTATATGATGAGACGAAAAATGTTACGTTTTTAGGGGTCGGTTTGAGTCCTAATTCGTATGTTTTTGGTTTAGATTTCACCCAAAGTCGTTTCCTTTCTCATTTTAGGTACTTTTGAAGGGAAAATCACAAAAGACGCATTTTCGGGCGTTTTCGGAGTGAAAAAGTGCGGAAAACAACAAAAACTCAAAAGACCTTGAAGATTACAGAAGGTGACGTCGTCACACTATACAAGGTGACGCCGTCAGGAACAAGTGAAGTCCAGAATTGGAAAAATACTCGTGACGGGCCAGAGAGTTCGTAGTGCAAATTGGTGACGCCGTCAACCAAGGCCGTCATATCTGGAACCAGCAATCATGACCACGTCAAAGAAGGACGTCTGAAAACCCTAATCGCCGAGCTGACGCCGTCACCTATTGGGTTGACGCCGTCAGCCCGGATTTTCTATATATATAGAACGATTTTTCTTTACTTTAAAGATAACTTGGAGAACTAGAGTCGAATTTTGGTGTGAAGAACATTAGGGTTAAACCCTAATTCGTTTATTAGTGACCTTAGAGGGTATCCTAACCCCTCTAACTTGCATGTTTAATCCAAGATAAGTCTTTATTCATACAATATGTCTATGTGTTGTGTGATTTATGCTTGTGCTTGTCTTTCTTTCAACATGCTAGGCTAATTTACTTTGTGTTTGCTTAGATCTAATGAAACCTAACTATTGATTATCATGTGATGTGTATGTTGTGATTGTATTTGGGTGAATGTTTCATCTACGTTAGACTAGAGAAAACTGGCTAATCTCCTATACGGTAACAAGCTTGAACGTCTTTAGAAACGTGAATCGTATGTGCGTTATCGATTTTAAGGTAGTATTTCATGCATAGGTTGCTATCGGTGAGCTCATGATAGGATGCTTGACGTATCGTCATAGAGTGAGGTAGGAACTTATAGAGTTAGGGAATTGAACGCACTCCCTACGACTTGTTAGGAATACACCCGTCATCCACGCAAACTCAACATACTAATTACATGGTAAAAGATAGTTAGGGAGTAATGAAATCTAAGTAAACACTATTCTCCACCACTGATTTTCTCTAAAACAAAAAAATACAAAAATATAAGTAGCTTAGAAGTAGATAACTTGGGTTAGTTGACTAGCAACTAATTCCGCCCTATCCTCCAAAACCAGAGATTTTACTGCTTTCATAAAATATAAAAATACAAAAAGAATCTTCCTCCACCCTTAGACCTAGATTAGAGTAGTTTTTAGCCTAACGAACACTATTCCCTGTGAGAGAACGATCAATCCCCCGGTACTTGCCACTTCACTATACTACATCGGTCAGGTACACTGCCTGGTGGGGATTGCAAGCTTCTCGAGATCCCTCGAGAGGTAAAACGTAGTGCGTGTTGCAATCCATGCGCATCAGTATATGATCTGGAAGATGATCAGGATGATGCATTACCTTCTGAAGATACTAGTCAACTTCCTGAAGAACCAGATAGTCTGGGTCCTCCACCTGAAGTTGAAGTGGCTCCCATTCGCAGATCCGTAAGGACTGTGAAAGCACCTGATTGACTATGTCTTAACGTTGAGTGCGATCAATCTATGCTAGGGGATCTTAATGAACCTACTAGTTATAGAGCTACCATGAATAGTCCTGAAAAGGAAAAATGGCAGGTTGCTATGAATGGGGAAATGTAATCCATGCATGATAATGAAGTCTGGACTGAAGTAGACCTTCATCCTGGTGCCAAGGTAGTTGGGAGTAAATGGCTCTACAAGAAAAAGACTTATATGGATGGCATTGTACACACCTATAAGGCCCGTTTGGTAGCTCAAGGGTTTACTCAAACATTTGGTATTGACTACGAGGAGACCTTTTCTCCAGTAGCTGATATTAGGGCTATTAGGATTCTCATAGCCATAGCTGCATACTATGACTATGAGATTTGGCATATGGATGTCAAAACCTCTTTCTTAAATGGTCGCCTAGATGAAGACATCTATATGGCGCAGCCTGAGGGGTTTGTGAATCCACATTTTCCAAAGCGTGTACGCAAACTTCAAAGATCCATTTATGGATTGAAGCAAGCATCACGTCAATGGAATAAAAGATTTGATGAAGAAATCAAAAGATTTGGATTTTCTAAGAATCTTGATGAGCCATGTGTTTACCACAAAGCTAGTGGGAGTGATATAATTTTCCTTATTTTATATGTCGATGACATATTGATCATGGGAAAAGACATTCCAAGTTTGCATAAAGTTAACGCATATCTTGGAAAATGTTTTTCTATGAAAGATTTAGGGGAAGCTGTATTCATTCCGGGAATTAAGATATATAGAGATAGATCTCAGCGATTAATTGGATTAAGCCAAAGTGCTTACATTGACAAATCATTGAAGAAATAAAATATGCAAAATTCCAAAAAGGGATATTTGCCAATGCAAGAACACCATGGCTTGAGTAGCAAAGTTTGTGCTTCAACACCTACAGAGGTGCAACGCATGAAGAGAGTCCCTTATGCTTCGGCTGTGCGATCTATTATGTATGCGGTGAAAAGCACAAGGCCAGATGTGGCGTTTGCTCAGAACTTAACCAGTCGATATCATCAAAATCCAGGTGAAGCTCACTGGACTGCTGTTAAGAATATTCTTAAGTACCTTAGGGCTACTAAAGATGTATTCTTAGTTTATGGGGGTAATCCAGATCCAAATGCAGAACTTGATGTTACAGGTTACTGCGATGCTTCATGGCAAGGTGATAAGGATGATACGAAGTCTCAGACGGGTTATGTCTTTGTCATTAATGGAGGAGCTGTGGATTGGAGGAGCAAGAAGCAGAGTACATTGGCGATGTCTGCATCAGAAAGTGAGTACATAGCCGCTTCAGAAGCTGCAATGGAAGCCATTTGGATTAGGAAGTTCGTTTTGGGGCTTGGAGTTATGCCATCGATTCAACAACCTATAAAATTGTATTGCGACAATTCAGCTGCAATTACATTTGCTCATGAACCTGGACTCATGAGGGGCACCAGACATTTCCTGATCAAATATCACTACGTGCGTGAGCAAGTGGATATTGGAGAGATCGATTTACTTAAAGTTCACACAGATGATAACTTAGCAGATCAATTGACGAAAGCTCTACCTGGCACTAAGCTTTATAATCTAGCTGAAGGAATAGGTCTTCATAAGGCCCAAAGTTTCATGCCCATTTGTGATTAGTATTTGGATAAAGGATGTAATGTACGAATTATTAATTTTTAATGAAATAAAGTATTGGTTATGTTTATTTACATTGTTTTAATAATATATCCTGTTTTTTGCATGTTTAAATCCTTGAATAATTTTATTATTCTAAAACTGTCTGTTGCCGGTTAATGATATGGGAATATCATTAAGGGAAGACAAATCTGAGTATTGGTTAGAATATACTTGAAAGTATATTGATGCGTAGTCATACCAATTTCACATGATATTCAATGAATTGAATATAGGACTTATCCCAACTACATGAGTTTACTTATTTTTAAGTAAATCATAAATACTTATCCTCAGACTTGAGATACTAGATAAGAGTGATGGATGTAGTGCATTTTTGTGGAGCAATCTACCGCTATCCGTAACTGGTAGTTATAAGGGTTGTTTTCAGAAGTGTTGCAAAGTCCATGGATTAGTCTTGTAGTCAAAATAGAATTTGTTCCTTCAAATTTGTTTTGAAGTTTAATACTACTGGGCCACTCATAGGATTGACAAAATGTTTGCGTGGCCACGCCCAAAGAATATCTGGAATATGTTCAGATGTTTTGGTAATTTTGTTTAATCATTAACTGACTCACCTCAAATAGTCAACTAAGTCAACCAAGGGTTCCTGGTCAACTAAGTCAAGCTACGAGAGAGAAAGTGATCAATTTATGATCCGTTGAAAGCACAGTTTTCTCACGGGTCGTTAAGTCCCAACGAGATTGAAATTGTGTTTGGAAAACGTTTTGGGAATGAGTGATTGGGAATAGTAACCAGATTAAGAATAATTATTTGGTATTGTTTAACTAAGAAAATAATGATTAACAAAATTCTACGCTACAGGGAAACAGAATTAGGCTTGGGGAAAACCTAATACAAACAGACTAATCACGTAAATGGAAAAAGGTTAAATTTAAACAATTACAAACTACAGGGGGTGAAAATGCAACTTTTCAAACTTAAAATTAAAAGAAAATTAATTTAAAAAGAAAATTATTTTTTTGATTATTTTAATATTTAAATATTAAATAATTACTAAAACTATTTAAAAAGTTAATTAAAACTAATTTATAACAAATCTAAAAAGGATTAAGATTACAAAATTACACTAAAAATTTGCAAAATTAATTTCTAAAAATCTAAAATGACTTAAAAGAAATATAAAAATTGAAAATAAATATTTTTGTCTTTTTCTGAATAAAATATTAATTAATTACTAATTATACTAATTAAACTAATTTAATTAATTTAAATTACTAATAATACTAAAAATGACTTAGAAAATTATGAAATATTTTATAAAACTAATTAACCATTATAGGAATCCTAAAAAAGTATAAAAAGTTTATAAAAACTATTATTACACTATTTTATTAATTATTTACTTAATTACTATTTAAAAACTATTTAAACTAATTTAAATGAGAATAATAGTAAATGAACAGAGAAAATTACAAATCCAATTTTTACAGAATCTAATTAATGTGTAAAAGCTAGGAAAATTATAAAAATGGATCTGAGATTAAATTTAAATACTTAAACTATTTTCTTTTTGGTTTTTTAATTAAAACTATTTTAATTATTATTAATTATTATAAATACTAAATGAAAAGATAAAAATCTAAAAAAATTATTATAAATACTACAAGTGACAGGGAACTTATGAAAATTATAAAAATGAAAATTGCTTTTTGAAAAAGCTGAACAATAAGCCAAATGGCTTAAATAGAAGCTATCACTTTATTAAAAGTGATGATTTTTGGAATTTTCTTTTTAACAGATGATTATATGATAAAAATAACTAAATTTTGTGAAAACACTTTTTACAAAACTTAAAAATAAGCAATTTGGACACTAAAATGCTTGACAGTTATGTTTTTGGATTTTTTAAAATGCAAAAGCTCTAAATAAGCTCTACAGTGTACAAAAGCTATGGCAAACAACTTATATGAACACAAAACAAGCCAAACTAATGAGAAAAGCACACTGGAGAAGCTAAAATAAGCAAATAAGCAATTCCAATATACCACAGATACACACAGACTTGAGACAATCTTGCAGACCTTGTGGGGTCTACAGGGGTGATTGGAAGCCCAAAGTAAAAGCTGATCCAATAAGCTGAGCTTATTGGCTTTTCAAAAAGCTAAAGCTCACACTGTGGGGTCAACAGGTGAGCTTGTGGCAAGCTTATGAAAAGGCTTGTGTACACTGCTTACTCAGTATATACCGAGAGATGAGACAAAAAAGAAGCTAAGTGCAGCCCTATCAAATAAGCTTGAAAACACAAAACAAAATTTGAACCTTAAATTTGAGCTTATTGGCTTTCCAAAAAGCCAATATTCATGCAATGGGGGTCACTAATAAACTCTGTGTGAGCTTATGAAGATGGGTAAAAACCTGTGCACAGGGGAGGAAAAATCTCACCCAGGCAACTTTAAGACCAAATTTTTATGAGCAAATGAGATCCAAATCCTTATTTTCTTTTTGGAAAATGAAAATAAGCAACTGAATAACCAAGAAACACAATTAGTTTGGATTTCCAATCTGTATTGAACCCTATGGATCACAAAGAAAATCTGTCCATTTTGACAGATTGGACTTTTTGACTTTTTATGAAAACACTAAAGGTTGACTTTGATGAACTTTGAACTTGATTTGCTTACTGATTATGTTATATTAGACCTAAATGAGATTAAATCTAGCAATCTTAACCACTTTTGAACAAGTATGATGAGATTTGGACTTGGAAATCTTTACTGTGAACAATGAAAATGAGATCAAAGATGATCTTGACTTTTTATCAAATGGTCACTGGATTTTATGGTTTCTAAGGCCTAAGTGAGACTAAAGACACATGAAACAACCAAAAACCACAACCAATACACACTGGAACACAGATATGACAGCAATTCCAAACAGACTATTCACTGAACTAGTTTTTGATTTGCAAAAGGATTCACTAATTTATTCTACAAACTTGATTCCAATTGATTAATTATGCTAACTTAGACTGAATTGAGCACAAAAACACAGACAATAACAGCTAATTCACAAGAACCTATAAATCTCTAGTTTGACAGTGAAAATGAAGAACTAAGCACAGACCAATTCTAATTAGCAAACTACTAATTTTAAGCTAGAATTATACTTAAATACACCTAAGAAACATAAACTTATGCAAAAGAACAGCAAACAAGCAATAATTTAGTGGAATGAAAAATTGAGTATAAGCTTACAATTTGCACTCCAGCTAGAAACAAGAACCAAGGACCAAAATACCAATCCTAATAGCTTCCCATGAAGCTTCTAACCCACTGCCATCCAAGATTTACAGTGCTCCAGCTTTCTTCTTTCTTCTTCAATATTTTTCTATTTTTCACTGTATTTTCTTGATTTTTTTGTATTTTTTCTGTTTTTGATACTAAGCTGTGTTTTATGGTTTCTAAAAGCTTTTATAAGCTTTCTAGGAGCTTAAGTGAGCTTAAGAGTCCAATACAACAGATACTAACAACATTAAACTAAGATGAGATTTTTGAATTTTTGAAAACGCACAAATTGAATTTACCAAAAGAAACCTTAATTCATTGATTTAGAAAGATTCAAAGTACATTAAGATCAATGAAATTACAATTGAAAAGCTTAAACATACACTAGAATTTAAAAACTTAGGAATTCGACACTAAATTATGCTAAAAAGCAACCAATTAGGGTTTATGAAGGCTTCTGAACATATCCCACTTCAATTCTTGACCCTTGGATCTCTTATACTCAATCTGAGCCGTTGGTGGATTTTGGCGCCAAAAAAGGAAACTGCAATTTGCTCTTATTATAAAGCAAGGGGTGGTGGCATTTAATGCGAGGTAATGGTGCTAGGTTTAGTGGAGTGGGCGGTGGAGATCGTGGGTTGAGGTGATGGAGTTGCAGGCACAAGTGGAGGGAGAGGGTGAGAGGTAGGAACGGGGAAGGGGGGTGTTTGAATTGTTTATAACTAAGGGAGGGGTTGGGCTGGTGGTGTTGGGCCAGGCAAAAGAAAAGGGCCCAAGGAGTTATAAGGGTGGGTTTGTTTTGTTTTGGGCTTTTAGATTTGGGTTTATGAAGTAAATGAGGATCCGGTTTGGTTTATAAATTAACAAGGACCATTTATGTAAATTGTTGAAATTCAAGGGACTGAATTTGGCAACTTTCCAAAGTTATCCAAAGGGTTAAACTTGCCAAGTAAGAATAGTACAAGGTCCATGGTTGACTTTTCACTTTTTACATCCCCAGGGACTATTTCTGCCAAATCTTCAAACTTCAGGGGCCAAACTTGTAATTTCTCCAATCTTTTCACCAAGGGATCATTTTTGCCAAAGTTTCATAATACAAGGACCATAATTGTTATTTTCCAAAAGATTTTAATCCCAGGGGCTATTTTTGACACTTTTGCAAAGTTCAGGGACTAAACTTGTAAACTTTTGAACTTTTCATCAAAGGAATAATTATGACAACTTGTGATTTTCTAAGGACTTTGGTTGAATTTTCTTTCAAAATTAATGCTTAGGGACTAGATTTGAAAAGTTTTGAAAGTTGAAGAACTGAAACTGCCAATTGTGCAAACTTTGTTCGTTTTTCATTTGTTTTCAAACATTTTGCATCTAAAACATATAAAACACAACCCTGGGATATTTTCACTATTTTGATGCATTATTGGGTGTTTTTGGATGTTTTGGCAGTTCAGATTAGGTAAAAATGATGAGTATTTACACACTCATCAATCGCCCACACTAAAATATTGCTAGTCCCTAGCAATCTTTTATGAAGACTTTAATGGATTTGATGTCTGTTTACCAAAAGCCATTACTTCTGGAGTAGCCAAATGTTTCAGTTCAAGTAAGAACCATGGTACACTGATAACCATATGATTTTGAGCAAACCATCAGCTGTAAACGGATTTGATTTGTCTTTACTAGAAGCCGTTTGCTTCTGGACTAGCCAGCTCTTCACGATTCAAAGATATGGTGAGCTGAATACCATGCAATTTTTGGCAAACTGCAAGCCATCAACGGATTTGAGATATCTTTACCGGGAGCCGTTTGCTTCCGGATTAGCCAGACCTTTTGTGGATGAAACATGGTGGACTGATAACCATTTGTCGTGTTAGTGCAAAGCACTAACACTAGAAAAAAATTTTGGCCAAAATGGGGGAATTAAGGCATTTTAGATGGTAAAAACTTGATCAAATTGATAGAATTCCCCCCCCCCCCCCCACCACCTAGAATTGAATATTGTCCTCAATATTCAAAGTCCCGGCCATCGTATGCCGATACTTGAAGATGTAAAACGTTTAGATTTTGAGGCAAGGTGTGGGACCAACAAAAATAAGCTCTTAAAGAAATTGAAGCCTTCACTTCTTGTTAAAGTGATGATGTGGAAATGTGTATTTTTTTTTTTTTTTTTTTTTTTTTTGAAGATATGTAATGCAAGGGGCCATCTCCCCCACCAACTAAAGTAGAACAGAAGCAGAAACACGGGTGAAAACCCGTCGGCATGCTAATTTTTTGATCACCGGAGTCACTAGCTTGCTGCGATCCCCGCATTCATTGGTTCAATGGAAAGTTTTGGAGATCCGGAACAACCATGGGTGGTAATGTCCTCTCCCAAAGTATGCTCAACCTGGTGACCGTTCACCCTTTGGAAATTTGGTCCGTCCGTTTGAGACCAATTCGAACGGTACCGATAATGGATAAACTTAGTCACAGTGAAGGGCAGACCGAACGGGTTTTGAGTTTGCCGAAAGATCTTCAATCTAGAGTTGAAACAAGAAGGGACTCCCCGATCACCAAATGCTTGAAAACGCGGGTTTTTGATTTTTGAGGTCGTGTTATCCTCTTTGTCTTTCCTTGTAAAAATCAAAAGTTTCGTATGCCTGATCCGCGAAGTTCCATTTATCATTCAGCTGAAATTTACGGGATCACCCCGCTGTCTGGAGATCGAAGTTAGCATGTTTCATGGCCCAGGTAGGCTTTGTGCCTCAAGCTCCAATGGTAGAGATGACACGCCCTTTCCGTATACAGCAGTAGGAGTACACCCGATGGGTGTTTTGTAAAGCTGTACGGAAGGCCCAAGAGTGCATATCTAGTTATCCCGACCAAGAGGCACGATTTTCTCCGCTATGTCCTCTCCAGATCCTTTTAATACCATGGTGTCGAAACTCCACTTGCCCACTTGTTTGGGGGGTGATACGCAGTGGAAGAGACGGTGAGTTACACTGTACTTTCGCATGACTTTATCAAATTTGTCATTGCAGAAGTGTGTACCACGATCACTAATAATGGCTCGTGGAGTTCCGAACCTAGCAAAAAGAGATTTCAAAAATTTCACAACAACTCGGGCATCATTGGTGGGTAAAGCTTTCGCCTCAACCCATTTTGACAAGTAGTCAACAGCCACGAGTATGTATTTGTTTCCTCGAGATGATGGAAATGGCCCCATAAAGTCAATGCCCCATACGTCAAAGATTTCACAGACTTGGATGGCGTTTTGGGCATCTTTATAGATCGTGGGCCAGTAGAAACCAGAATCAAACACCTTCTTGGCGGTGTAGTTTGGATTATAATGTCCCCCCGTGGGTCCATCATGACAAGCTTTGAGAATATCCATGGCTTCTTGGCCATGGACACACCGCCTGATGACTTGATCGGCACATATTTTAAACAAGAAGGGGTCGTCCCAGAAGTAATGTTTGACGTCTTTAAAGAATTTGTTTTTCTGTTGGGACGTCATCCCCTTCACCACAAAGTTACCCGCATGGTAGTTTGCAAAGTCTGCAAACCATGGGGTAGTAGAGTCACCCCGAAAAGAAACCGCATTGAGTGTCTCGAGAGGAAATGTTTCATTTATTTCCTTTTTCTCGAACACATCCTGGTGAGGGTTTTCTAATCGGGATAGATGATCAGCTGCTAGGTTCTCAGCTCCTTTTTTATCACGGATGATGATATCAAATTCTTGCAGGAGGAGAACCCATCGGAGTAATCTCGGCTTTGCATCTTGTTTGGCAAACAGATATTTCAGGGCCGAGTGATCCGTATACACTATGCATTTGGTCATGATTAAGTAAGGCCGGAATTTTTTTAGGATGCACTCGGGAGAAAAGATGAAAGGAGCATCTTTTTCAAGAAGATGTGTCATGGGCCGGGCGATTTTAGAAAAATCTTGTATGAATCTACGATAGAATCCGGCATGACCTAGGAAACTCCTGACACCTTTAACTGTGGTGGGATGAGGTAGTTTAGCAATGACATCGACTTTAGCTCTGACGACCTCAATCCCGTTCTTAGAAATCTTATGGCCGAGGACAATGCCTTCGTTGACCATAAAGTGGCTCTTCTCCCAATTTAGACAAAGATTGGTGTCTTCACACCGTTTGAGCATATTATCTAAATGGGAGAGACATGATTGGAAAGAATTCCCAATGACCGAGAAATCATCCATAAAGACCTCCATAGTTTTCCCGATCATGTCGTGAAATATGGCCATCATACACCGTTGGAACGTGCCTGGAGCATTACATAAGCCAAAAGGCATACGTCGGTAGGCAAAAGTTCCGTAGGGGCATGTAAAGGTGGTCTTTTCTTGATCCTTTGGATCAATGGGAATCTGGAAGTAACCCGAGAAACCGTCTAGGAAACAATAGTACTCATTTCCCGCTAATCTCTCGAGCATCTGGTCCATGAAGGGTAGAGGAAAATGGTCTTTATGGGTTGCGTCATTTAACTTGCGATAGTCAATGCATACTCTCCACCCCGTAACCAATCGAGTTGGAATCAACTCGTTTTCTTCATTTGTGACAACAGTAATGCCACCCTTTTTAGGAACGCAATGAATGGGGCTAAACCAAGGACTGTCAGAGATAGGGTAAATCAACCCGGCATCAAGAAGTTTGATAACCTCGTGAATTTTAGGATTAACCCGTCTCTGTTGTTGAACTACTGGTGTGAAGTCATCCTCCATTAAGATTTTGTGGGTACAGAATTCAGGATTAATACCCTTTATATCGGAGAGTTTCCAAGCAATTGCTTGCTTGTGTGACTTTAGAACCTTTATGAGAGCAGCTTT
>LBNU01022769.1:28506-43484 GCA_014162995.1 Artemisia annua
TTTGGATTTGGGTTTCGGGACCGGGACAACTTGAGGGTGGAAGTCATCGGTATCTCCGTTATTAGTAGGAAGTACCGTGTCCGTAGTAACCTCAGGTTCACGTTCCGCTACCTGTGGAGGAAGAAAAGAAGAGGTAGCAGGAGCCGTGGGTCCTTTGTACGAAACTCTACTTTGGGTGGTGATCGCCTTAACATCGCCCCTCGGGTTACCGATCGTGTTGCTTGGAAGTGTTCCTGAGCCCGAGGGTTGATCATTTAAAGACTTCTTGAGTTCGGAGATCTGGTTGACCAACAACTTGTTCATTTCTTCTTGGGACTTCATGAATTGCTTAAGAAACTCATCAGATGAAGGCCCAGTTGGAACAATGGCTTGAGTTTGATTGTTAGGAACATTTTGAGCCCGATTGTTTTGAAAATTCCCATGATGTTGGTTATTACCCTGAAAATTGTTTCCCTGATGAAAATTACCCTGATTACCATGACCTTGATTTCTTTGAAAATTTCCTTGGTTTTGAAAGCTCTGGTTATGGGATTGAAATTCCCTTGGTTATTAAAACCTTGGTTCATTTGATTTTGGTTTTGATGAAAATTCTGGTTCCGGTTTTGAGCATTGTGGTTTTGAGAATGATTAAATCCGGGTGGTCCGAGAAAATAGTTGGAACGATAGCTTAAAAGATTACGGTCCCCCTGTGGTTGGTAAGAGTTACCCCCCGCATTGTAGGAACCTTGAGTAGCATATACGTTCTCGTGAGCGAACCCATCGGTGGCTGGGCACTCAGTATAAGGATGTGGACCACCACATGTTTCACAACTGTGACTGACATCTCTGACTTGATGATTGATGTTCTGATTAGATTGATGCATTCTCAACACAGCAGTGGACAAATCATCCATTTTTTTAGTGAGAGCAGCTATTTCAGAGGATGCTGGAGTGACAGATTTACATGAATCANCCTTGAGTAGCATATACGTTCTCGTGAGCGAACCCATCGGTGGCTGGGCACTCAGTATAAGGATGTGGACCACCACATGTTTCACAACTGTGACTGACATCTCTGACTTGATGATTGATGTTCTGATTAGATTGATGCATTCTCAACACAGCAGTGGACAAATCATCCATTTTTTTAGTGAGAGCAGCTATTTCAGAGGATGCTGGAGTGACAGATTTACATGAATCATTCCTCTCAGCTGAGGAATCCCAGAAATTGTGGTGGGCAGTCATGTTCTCAATGAGATCATAGCACTCCTCAGGGGTCCTTTTCTTAAAGATCCCTCCAGCAGCAGCATTGATCGTGTCACGATGACGAAGAGTCAAACCATTGTAGAAAGTATCTATGATGGTGACTAGAAGCATGTTATGATTGGGACATCGATCAATTGCAAGCTTATAGCGTTCCCATGCCTCAAATAAGGACTCATCGGGAAGCTGTCGGAAGTTGCTAATATCATTTCTCAACTTAGTTACCATGGATGGTGGAAAGTATTTTGCTAAGAACTTGGTAACCATTTCATCAAAAGTGTGGATCGAATTCTTCGGGAGACGATCAAACCAGGCAGTAGCATGATGAGTGAGAGAATATGGAAAGAGGTATAAGCGAAGGCCGTCATCGGTGACACCATTCTGCTTCATACTCTGGGTGACGGTCAAAAATTTATCGAGATGCTTATTTGCATCGTCACCCGGTAAACCGTGGAACTGACACGAATTCTGGACTTGCTGGATCATGTGGTGCTTGAGTCCAAAATCCGTGGAACTGATAGTGAGTGGTGCAATGGGTCCTCCCCTCCCCTGCATAGTAGGCTGACACAGCTCCTCCATCGTTCGGAGATCGGGAGCTGCATCCCCAGTTTCAGATTTGGGAGGGGGTGGAGGGGGTGGTGGGTTATCGTCAGGCATATTAATGGATATTTCTTCAGCAGCAAGCAATTCAGCTATGCTCTTTTGACGATTCCTTCTGGAATGGGAACGAGTGCGCATGCACTAAAAAATATTCACAAGTAAAACAAGACCGAGGCAAAACAACAGTGAACTTAAACCAATAACCACAGTGTGACTGGCTTCTTTGAAAAAGGTACACCAATCACAAGAGTACAATGGCAAGTTTTAATCTTTAGTTTGGGAACTTATTAATGTTCATACACCCAGTTGGGTTGTATTCTGCCTTGATTTGCGGTGGTAATATTTTACGTAATTATTTAACAATAAAACAAATGTTTTTGGCTTTTTGGGGTGTGTGTGAAAAAACTTGGAAATTATTTTTGGAATCGATTCGTTAACCGAAATCGTTCCTTTAAGACTACTCGCAGGTTGGCGGGAGAGAAGAATGGATCTCTCTTCGGTTCGCAATTTAATGTCAGAACCTCCGTATTCCAACTGTATAGGTTGTAATCTTAAAGAATCGAAGTAATTTAACTTCACGATTTGTTTTGTTGTTTATGATTTTTTTGGTGTTGTTAACACTTTAGGAAAAATGTTAATGACTTTTTTCTGATATGATTAAGATTTTTACAAAAAAATTTACAAAGTGATGTGATTTGTACAAGGAGGGTTTTGAAAATCACTAAACTTAAACGTTTTTAAGACACGCAACAACCTCCACGGCAGCGGCGCCAAAATTTGACTCACCTCAAATAGTCAACTAAGTCAACCAAGGGTTCCTGGTCAACTAAGTCAAGCTACTAGAGAGAAAGTGATCAATTTATGATCCGTTGAAAGCACAGTTTTATCACGGGTCATTAACTCCCAACGAGATTGAAATTGTGTTTGGAAAACGTTTTGGGAATGAGTGATTGGGAATAGTAACCAGATTAAGAATAATTATTTGGTATTGTTTAACTAAGAAAATGATGATTAACAAAATTCTAAACTACAGGGAAACAGAATTAGGCTTGGGGAAAACCTAATACAAACAGACTAATCACGTAAATGGAAAAAAGGTTAAATTTAAACAATTACAAACTACAGGGGGTGAAAATGCAACTTTTCAAACTTAAAATTAAAAGAAAATTATTTTTTGATTATTTTAATATTTAAATATTAATTAATTACTAAAACTATTTAAAAAGTTAATTAAAACTAATTTATAACAAATCTAAAAAGGATTAAGATTACAAAATTACACTAAAAATTTGCAAAATTAATTTATAAAAATCTAAAATGACTTAAAAGAAATATAAAAATTGAAAATAAATATTTTTGTCTTTTTCTGAATTAAATATTAATTAATTACTAATTATACTAATTAAACTAATTTAACTAATTTAAATTACTAATAATACTAAAAATGACTTAGAAAATTATGAAATATTTCATAAAACTAATTAACCATTACAAGAATCCTAAAAAATTATAAAAAGTTTATAAAAACTATTATTACACTATTTTATTAATTATTTACTTAATTACTATTTAAAAACTATTTAAACTAATTTAAATGAGAATAATAGTAAATGAATAGAGAAAATTACAAATCCAATTTTTACAGAATCTAATTAATGTGTACAAGCTAGGAAAATTATAAAAATGGATCTGAGATTAAATTTAAATACTTAAACTATTTTCTTTTTGGTTTTTTAATTAAAGCTATTTTAACTAATATTAATTATTATAAATACTAAATGAAAAGATAAAAATCTAAGAAAATTATTATAAATACTGCAAGTGACAGGGAACTTATGAAAATTATAAAAATGAAAATTGCTTTTTGAAAAAGCTGAACAATAAGCCAAATTGCTTAAATAGAAGCTATCACTTTATTAAAAGTGATGATTTTTGGAATTATCTTTTTAACAGATGATTATATGATAAAAATAACCAACTTTTGTGAAAACACTTTTTACAAAACTTAAAAATAAGCAATTTGGACACTAAAATGCTTAACAGTTATGTTTTTGGATTTTTTAAAATGCAAAAGCTCTAAATAAGCTCTACAGTGTACAAAAGCTATGAAATAAGATGCAAAAAACTTATATGAACACAAAACAAGCCAAAGTAATGAGAAAAGCACATTGGATAAGCTAAAATAAGCAAATAAGCAATTCCAATATACCACAGATACACACAGACTTGGGATAATCTTGCAGACCTTGTGGGGTCCACAGGGGTGATTGGAAGCCCAAAGTAAAAGCTGATCCAGTAAGCTGAGCTTATTGGCTTTTCAAAAAGCTAAAGCTCATACTGTGGGGTCCACAGGTGAGCTTGTGGCAAGCTTATGAAAAGGCTTGTGTACACTGCTTACTCAGTATATACTGAGAGATGGGACAAAAAAGAAGCTAAGTGCAGCCCTATCAAATAAGCTTGAAAAAAAAAAACANCTAACAGAATGGGAAAACTTCACGTCTACAGCAGGTGAACAGATTGATTCATACTACACCACGTTTTGTACCTTGATGAATGAGCTGATTAGAAACAAGTTGGAACCACGACAAATTGTGACAAACATCAAGTTCATCAACAATCTACCAGAAGAATGGGGTCGATATGTCACAATTGTCAACCAAACAAAGAATCTTCATCAGGTGGATTATGATCAACTCTATGACTTTTTGAAGCAAAACCAAGCTGAGGAACCTTAAATTTGAGCTTATTGGCTTTCCAAAAAGCCAATATTCATGCAATGGGGGTCACTAATAAACTCTGTGTGACCTTATGAAGATGGGTAAAAACCTGTGCACAAGGGAGGAAAAATCTCACCCACGCAACTTTAAGACCAAATTTTTATGAGAAAATGAGATCCAAATCCTAATTTTCTTTTGGAAAATGAAAATAAGCAACTGAATAACCAAGAAACACAATTAGTTTTGATTTCCAATCTGTATTGAACCCTATGGATCACAAAGAAAATCTGTCCATTTTGACAGATTAGACTTTTTGACTTTTTATGAAAACACTAAAGGTTGACTTTGATGAACTTTGAACTTGATTGCTTACTGATTATGTTATATTAGACCTAAATGAGATTAAATCTAGCAATCTTAACCACTTTTGAACAAGTATGATGAGTGATTGGCCCATAAACGGTCAACTAAAGTCAACCAAGGATTTGGTCAACAAAAGTCAAGCCATTTATGGCTCAATGCAATGATCCAAGGAGTATAGAATATCCCCGGGTCGTTATGTCCCGACGAGGTGTGAATGGTATTAAAACGGATTCGTGATCGAGTGATTTTGAATGAAAAAGGATTTGAGTTAGTAAACCGAAGGAAATATAAAAGAAAATGATTCAAATAAACAATATCAACAATTACTGGAAACCAAATAACCTAAAAACGCTTAAAAACTAGAAACGCAAAAGTTTAATTTAAAACTACGTTAACGAACAAAATAAAACGCGAGTTTTAAGAAATAAAAAGGCTACGGCTATGAAAATTACTTTTTTTTACAAACCTAATGATAAAAGAAAATTATTGGAAAAAGAAAAATATTTATTACACTATTTATTTAATTATTATTAATTAAAAACTATTTAAATACTAATTAAACTAATTTAAATTATAATAAATAGTAAATGAAAAGTAATAATTCTAAAACTTTTTCTAAAAATACTTAGTGGTATACTAAAGCTAGGAAAAATATAAAAGTTACAAAATATTTATTTATAAGCTATAGAAATAAGCTAATAAGCAAATAAGCTTAAAAGGGAAAAGGACTAGTATAAATAAAACTAGGGGGGAGTAAAACACTAAGTTATCACTAGGGGAGATGGTGCACGGGTGTGGTTTGGGTTTTGCCCATAAGAACCAACAGGTCCAGGGTTCAAGTCCCACAAGTGACAAATTTTACAAACGTTTTTATTTTGTGATTTTTATTTTACAAACACACTCAAACATCAAAAGGAACAAACTTTTACAAAGAAAATATTTCTGAAACTCAAAATTAAGCTAAGAATGAGCTTATATTGCTCAACAGTTGAGCAAATAAGCATAAAGTGGAATTTGAACTTTAAAAAGCTAGACAATAAGCTATAAGCTTCATACAAAAGGTGGAGTAAGCAAGAAACAAATGAGATGAGCATGAAATAAGTTAAAGAAAAGGGCAAAACACACTGAAAAGCTTACAATAAGCTAATAAGCAATCCAAACTCACTGAGAACCTGGCAGGCCATATTAAGCTTATCTAATAAGCTCTAAAGCCTGGAAATAGTGAGAATTGTGGCTGGGCATCCCAAAAAGCCAAGGCACACCAAGTGGGACCCACTATTAAGCTTTACAAGAGCTTGTGAAAACTGGCTCACCCTGGGTACAGGGGAGGTTTTTTTGCAACTAGGCTAAAATAAGCCTCAAAATAAGCAGTTTAGAAGCCAAATAAAAATTCATCAAAAATCACATGAAAAGACAAGCAACCAAATATTAAAATTCCAAAAGAACAAGTTCAAAAGATCAGTGATTAATCCTACATGAAATTCTACTTTTTATTCAAAAACTGCATCCAATGAATTTTGACTTTTTGAATTGCACTACTAGTTTGACTAATGTGAGGTTTAATTGATCCTAAGTGACTAGGAATGATGTTAANACTAAGGCAACTTTGAGGCTAAAATTTAATGAGCAAACAAGTTTGAAAATCCAATTTTCTTTTTGATTCAGGTTTACTAGCAACAAAATAACTCAGAACAACAAAAACTTTTTATTTCCAATCTGTATTAAGTCCTAGAGATCACCAAGAAAAACTTGCCATTTTACTGAGTATGCAAATTTTGACTTTTGAGATTTTCAACACAGTTGACTATTATGAACTTTGGATCAATTCTACTTATTATTTATGTTTTATTAGACTATAATAAGACTAAATTAAGCTAGAATAACTACTTGTGAAATGATTTGATTAGATTTGGACTCAAAATCTTTGACAGATACAAATGAGGTGAGATCAAAAGGTATTTTGACTTTTTAACAAATGACCACTGGTTTTTATGTTATCTCAGACCTAAGTGAGACCAAAGAAACATGTACCAAGCATAAGCAACAACCAAATCACACTGGATCACAACTAAGACAACAAATTCAAACAGACTTTTCACAGAACTAATTTTTGATTTTCAAAAGGATTCTCTATTTTAACCCACAAACTTGATTCCAAATGATTAATTATGCTAATTTAAACTGAGTTGAGCACAAAAACACAGACAATGACAGCAAGTTCACAAGATCCTATAAATCACAAGTTTGACAGTGAAAATGAAGAACTAAGCAAAGACCAATTCTAATTAGCAAACTACTAATTTTAAGCTAGAATTATACTTAAATATACCTAAGAAACATAAACTTATGCAAAAGAACAACAAACAAGCAATAATTTAGTGGAATGAAAAATTGAGTATGAGCTTACAATTTGCACTCCAGTTAGAAACAAGTACCAAGGACCAAAATATCAATCCTAATAGCTTCCCATGAAGCTTCTAACCCACTGCCATCCAAGATTTACAGTGCTCCAGCTTTCTTCTTTCTTCTTCAATATTTTTTCTATTTTTCACTGTATTTTCTTGATTTTTTTTTGTATTTTTTCTGTTTTTGATACTAAGCTGTGTTTTATGGTTTCTAAAAGCTTTTATAAGCTTTCTAGGAGCTTAAGTGAGCTTAAGAGTCCAATACAACAGATACTAACAACATTAAACTAAGATGAGATTTTTGAATTTTTGAAAATGCACAAACTGAATTTACCAAAAGAAACCTTAATTCATTGATTTAGAAAGATTCAAAGTACATTAAGATCACTGAAATTACAATTGAAAAGCTTAAACATACACTAGAATTTAAAAACTTAGGAATTCGACACTAAATTATGCTAAAAATCTACACAGTCTTCATTGCTCCATCTCTTTCCTTTTATAGCAACCAATTAGGGTTTGTGAAGGCTTCTGAACATATCCCACTTCAATTCTTGACCCTTGGATCTCTTATACCCAATCTGAGCTGTTGGTGGATTTTGGCGCCAAAAAAGGAAACTGCAATTTGCTCTTATTATAAAGCAAGGGGGTGGTGGCATTTAATGCGAGGTGATGGTGGTAGGTTTAGTGGAGTGGGCGGTGTAGATGGTGGGTTGAGGTAATGGAGTTGCAGGCACAAGTGGAGGGAGAGGGTGAGAGGTGGGAACGGGGAATGGGGTGTTTGAATTGTTTATAACTAAGGGAGGGGTTGGGCTGGTGGTGTTGGGCCAGGCAAAAGAAAAGGCCCAAGGAGTTATAAGGGTGGGTTTGTTTTGTTTTGGGCTTTTGGATTTGGGTTTATGAAGTAAATGAGGATCCGGTTTGGATTATAAATTAACAAGGACCATTTATGTAAATTGCTGAAATTCAAGGGACTGAATTTGGCAACTTTCCAAAGTTATCCAAAGGGTTAAACTTGCCAAGTAAGAATAGTACAAGGTCCATGGTTGACTTTTCACTTTTTAAATCCCCAGGGACTATTTCTGCCAAATCTTCAAACTTCAGGGGCCAAACTTGTAATTTATCCAATCTTTTCACCAAGGGATCATTTTTGCCAAAGTTTCTTAATACAAGGACCATAATTGTTATTTTCCAAAAGATTTTAATCCCAGGGGCTATTTTTGACACATTTGCAAAGTTCAGGGACTAAACTTGTAAACTTTTGAAACTTTTCATCAAAGGACTAATTATGACAACTTGTGATTTTCTATGGACTTTGGTTGACATTTCTTTCAAAATTAATGCTTAGGGACTAGATTTGACAAGTTTTGAAAGTTGAGGGACTGAAACTGCCAATTGTGCAAACTTTGTTCGTTTTTCATTTGTTTTTAAACATTTTGCATCTAAAACAAATAAAACACAACCCTGGGATATTTTCACTATTTTGATGCATTATTGGGTGTTTTTGGATGTTTTGGCAGTTCAGATTAGGTAAAAATGATGAGTATTTACACACTCATCATTAACATACGAGAAACTGAAATTTAATAAAGATTTATTTCTTTATTAATACCAATGTTGCAAAAATCGTGAATCGGTACTGAGGCGGTCGAGGGCCGATTAGCGATTTTTGACCGATTAATCGGCCGATTTTCTTGACTCGGCCGATTACCTTGGAAATCCCTCCAAGTTCTAGGGCTGATCGCCGATTAATCGGCCGATTCGGCCGATTTTTGGAACACTGATTAATACAGTGTTAGAAACAAAAGGATAATAATAACGATGAATCGTTAAGGGTTTTCCAGGAAACTCAGCTCGAGTCGAACTAGGGGCATTGGAGTGTTGCAAGACGCCAACGAATGTCATTTTACTGTTAATAAATAACCAAGTGGGAGCTGTTGGAATATGGTTAAATTATTAACGTGTAAATGTCTAGTTTCGAACCCGAGATCTCGGGATTGCACATGATACAAACGAGTATTAAGGAGAAATAATAAATGTATTTATATATTTATTATTCGACACAAGAACTTAACGACCGTTAGTATTTACTGTTAAATGACTAACGACCGTTAGACGTAAATTAGGAAAGAAGAGTTTGTGTGTAATTAGGAAACCGAGAGAAGGATCTAGAGACCCCTTTGGGCTCTAGATCGACCGACCTAAGGGGAGGGGTAACCCAAACCGTAGCTTTGGCTCCAAGTTTCTAATTCACTATATAAACAAACACAAGGGTTATTTGTTTCTCACCTTTTGTGCACACACAAAACCCTAAAAGTTTTCTTCTTTCTTCCTTGCTTCCAAAACCGGTCGAACACCCCTAATTTATTAGGGATTCGATTTTTGTTTAATAAAACCAATCTCTTGTGTGATTTACTTGCATAACCTTAATACGGTTTAGTTTGTGTGTACAAGAACGAGGTAACAACACACTATTGTTGTTATCAAGAGATCGATAAACAAAATGTTAAGGGGTTTATCATAGATCTATTGTTCTTCTAAGTTCAAGAAACAAGATTTGCATACGGTACGTTTTCTTTATGTTTTGGTTAACTATTATGTGTTATACTTGATCCTACGCTTCCGCAACTTGTGCTACTTGTTATACTAATAATATATGATAGTCATAGTATTAAAATTCTAACAATCACAACTTGAAGTCTGTGATTAAGAAGAAATACGACCAAATAACACATCTAACAGAGTTGGACGCATGTCGCATCAAGTGCTCTTGACCATTGTTTTTTCTATCAAGTTGCAAAACTTGGTCTCTGCTAAACCTGTGACATGACATTAGAATGGTAAAATGGTTTAAACACGACTAAACAGAAACTGAGGAACATGTTGCAAATAAATAAATATATGTAAACCTTGGGTTGAGAACGTGTCGAATATCATCGAGGGATCACTAATCTTGTAACCATCTGGATGACGATCGATAGACTTTTTGTGTGTGAAGATTGATGTAGCCATGGTGTCTTGCTTCAAGGCTATGAGTGTATGCATGTGACGTGTTCCCTCTTCCTTGGAAATACTTGCCACATGCCAAACACATTCAACTATGTATTCCTTGCTACTGATAATATTTGTAACTATATATTCATTTAGTTGAGTTTCACCTTTAGCGATTATGGTAGAGGATTATTTGTTGTTGATCATTAAACAGTAACAATGTTGACGGATAAATGTTTTGAACACAATTATATGGTATAATAACTTTGAGTATTCATTTGTTTTTGGCAGAAATTTGTTGTTTTGGTATATGGTAGGGGATCCGATTGTTCTTGTGTAGGTTTATACTATCTTTTCCTTTTGTATTAGCTAACTGTTGTAATTTGTATAACTATATTTTTGTTGGATGAGATGTAAAGGTTTTGGGATACCGAGGGTGTGTTTCTTTTTTAGTTATGGGAAAAATAGTGAGACTCACTAATTTAATAATATTTCTTTTTTAAATGAGACCCACTGTTTCCTTTAGTTGTTCTATATCTATAAGGCTTAAATTATAGTGTCCTCCCAATTAAGAGGCTCATATAGACGTCGGATCCACATGAACGTACCCTTAGCTGAGGAAAAAAATAAACACACCCTGAGTTTTTGGCCGAAATCTATTGTCCATAATGAGTTTGGGATACTAACTGCTTGTACAAAAAGTTGCACATACCAGGCCGTCAATGGTGATTAACGGAATTAGGGGTGATGGTGGTGATGTCGAGTGCAAGATAACCTGAAAATAAGAAATAGATGACACTACGTTAAGTGATTGCGCAGGGGTGGGACCCTGCGAACCACCTCCGGCGTGTGAATAAGTATTTGATATGATAAGTTTAGTGAAATTCGTAGTAAAGTGGAGTTGTAGAGATTGCATACCAGACTTGTGACTCGTCCAAGACTATTTATAGGGGAAGAAAATAGCTTAGAGGAGTGCTTGCACTTTTTAGGAGATCATGGGGGCGTCCCATGATTTTAGGAGATCATGGGGGTGTCCCATGATTTGTGGTAACCACTAGGGCTTAGTGCCCCACTCTTCCTGGTTTAGTGGGAAGGCTAAGGAGAAAGAGGGGACGTGGGTAAGACCAGGTCATGAATTATGCTCCTCGAAGAGTGACGGAGGGCCCCTGCTAACCATGACGGAGGGCCCCTCCTAACCGTGATGGAGGGCCCCTGCTAACCGTGATGGAGTGTTAGGAATACGTTTTTCCTATAGAAGATTCGGTCACCCCAAGTACTTTACAGCATTGTATAGCTCGTAGTATTTATCATATTAGTTAATACGTAGCTTTAGTATTAGTTAGAATTCGTGGAGTCGGGTCGGGTCTTTACCCACTGTTAGCTCGATCCACAGCCTAGTAGAGGCAAACATTAGTTGTAAGTATAAATACCCTCTCCACCAAGGGAGAGGGTTGAACCTTCTCACTCTCTCAATCTATTTTTTTATTTTTGTTTTTCTCTCAAGGTTCCCAACTTCTCTTCTACTTTCTCTCTCTAACTTCTCTCCAAATCTCTTCTAGTTTTTCTTGTATTCGATCCATAATCACAAGTTCTATACGTGTTATATGATATTAGTATCCTACAGAGGGCCCCTCCTAACTGTGATGGAGGGCCCCTGCTAATCATGACGGAGGGCCCCTCCTAACCGTGATGGAGGGCCCATGCTAACCGTGACAGAGGGCCCCTCCTAACCATGATGGAGGCCCCTCCTAACCATGACAGAGGTTAGACACTATGAGTGCTTTGGGTGAAGGTTGGCGGATTCCCTTGCAGTAGCCATTGTTAATGACTTTACACCGACATTATAGGACAAAGGCGTAGGCTTCGTCCTTTAGGAGGGTACATCATTACCCTTTGTACAAATGGGAAGCTAAGTACTAGAGTGATGATAACGCTCGTTAGCAGAGCGGAGGGTACGTCATTAAGCCCCCCAGTCTAATGTTATGCATGCGAAGAGTGCATGGCTTTAGACTTATCATTGCTTCGTTAAAACAACTTGTTAACAATTTCTACTACTTTTGTTTTGTCAAGTCCAATATAAAAGTAGCTATACTTGTTTGACACTATCGTGGTGANACTAGAGTGATGATAACGCTCGTTAGCAGAGCGGAGGGTACGTCATTAAGCCCCCCAGTCTAATGTTATGCATGCGAAGAGTGCATGGCTTTAGACTTATCATTGCTTCGTTAAAACAACTTGTTAACAATTTCTACTACTTTTGTTTTGTCAAGTCCAATATAAAAGTAGCTATACTTGTTTGACACTATCGTGGTGAATACCTCATTAAGCCCCCCAGTCTAATGTTATGACTTCGTAGGAGGCGTGAGATTAGACTTAAATTGTCCTGAAACCCCTTATTATATAAGGAGCGTGTGTATTAGGTTTTGCCATATAACTTTCGCTTTTAGTTCTAAGTGAATTTCATCGGAACCTATTTGTACATACGCTGAGTTGTCAAAAGGTACCAAGGTTTGCATGTAAACTTGGCTTTGTTTTACAATGCTTACGCCATAATGGCTTATTATCGCATAAATTAGGCTTTATCAGGCTTCTGTACCTGATCCAAGGATCATGGGGGTGTCCCATGATTTTAGGCAACCACTTACTTAATGTTCCACGATCCCTATCTTAGCGGGGAAGCCTTGACAGGGTTTTGAATGTGGGTTTGACTTGGTCTTATGAAACCTTTGTGTTAGTATCTTCGAAGAGCATACCCCGAAAGGCTTAAGGCTTCGATTGGCGAGTTCCCAACTGGTAACTAGATCAAAGATGATTAGTTTTACGCCAATAAAGATTTTAGGAGGTTTGCCAAGTGTATCGGAATGTAGTATCCAAAGTGAGTATGAAGGGGAGACCTTCAAACTGAACAGAGGGTATATCATCAAGCCCCTCTATCGAAAGTGATGTATATACTTTAAATGTATTGCATTCGATTTAAGTAATATAAACCTCAAAGGTTGTATATTTTGTATGTGTATGAAGCCTATGGACTTCATTTAAGCAAACTAGTAGTCATTGGACAATTTACTTAACTTCTTTTGCTAGGCTATGGCCTTTATGCATGTTAAAATAATATCCCTTGTTTAGGATTTTAAGTATCGTAGGTGGGGAGTGATTTCCCTCACCTTTTATGTTTATGCTCTCTGGGCTTCGGCCCTTCTATGAACAATTTTTGTTTGTCTTATGGGCTTCGGCCCTATGCTATGTATGTTAGCATTATTTTAATCTACTAATGAGAGACGGTGTCCCGCTTTGATATCATGTTTTTCTTCCCTTAACGTTATTTATTAACGTTAGTATAGAACCTAAGGCTATAGTAGATAGATAACCTTATTGTGTGTACTTTGAACCAAGATTTTTAGCAATCGTATAATTTGACTGCTGACAGAGGGTTGCGACCCACTCCGTCTTTGTCCTTTTGGTGCAAAAGGCTTGGAATACCCTAAGACTCTTAGGAAAGTTAATGTGAATTGTAATGGATGTTGTTATTATACAAGACTTATGTGTCTTGAATCATCCTTCGAACATTGAAACTTGTAATACTTGGCTGAATAAATATTTGTTGTGTAAAACGGAACAAGAGATTCGAGGGAAATACGTTACATCATTAATTGGGTAGGGAGGATTACATCATTTGAAAAAATGAAAACTAGGACGCCTGCCATTAATGTTTTTTTCCCAAAATGAGAAGAATGCAATACATGAATTGAAAACAAAGTGTTTTGAAAGTGGTAAGTATTATACGTAAAACTTATGGAATCGTCTCATCAGAGACACTTATGAATTATGTGAACAGAGGCTATGCTCTGCAGTCGTCTCGATAGAGACTTATGGAATGTGTGAACAGAGGCCATGCTCTGTAATTGTCTCGACAGAGACACCAATGAATCAGAGGTTACGCTCTGTAGAGGCTTATGTCAGCATATGTGATGCTCCGTAGTCATATCGACAGAGACTTATGTCAACATGTGTGATGCTCCGTCATCTCAAAGTATATGATAATAGTATATAAGTTCTATGAGAAAGGTTTGTTATTATCTAGTATGTCATCTCAACTGAGCTTGTGTGAAATGCCTTGTCAAAAGAGGCTTTATCTACGATGTACTTATCGTCACGGGTGACATGGTAAAGTTTGGTAGAAAGTTACTTAAGGCTTATTCACGAACATCATGTATTTAATATGCATGGATTGTGTTTTATGCTAAAAACAAAATTAAAGCTCTAACAGAGGTTCTAGGAACATAAAGTATCCTTTGTCCATGTTGTACGATCTCTAATGATCATTGTGGCATATGCAGAGATTGATTTAAAGATGGTTTATAGTGTTCTTAATAAACATCAAAAGTTTCATATGTAGATAATATGTTTTGTAGTGAAACAGAGGCAATATAGCATATTAGTTTCATAGAAAACATACTAGACTTACAAAAGGTATCCTGTGTCATTGTTGCATGGTCTTTGTTGCCTATCTTGTGATAGGCTTTGTGCGAAGGAAGGCTCCAACCCTACTTGAATGTCCCATTATGTGTTCCAATTCTTTAAATGAACCCTCACCAAGGTTTCATCGTAAGCTGCCACGAATACCCGAACGAAGGACTATTGATTTCGAGCCTTCTCCTTT
>LBNU01022769.1:54694-77949 GCA_014162995.1 Artemisia annua
TGTTTGATGTTTTGGGATGTTTTCTGATGTGATAAATGCATGGAAGTTTCAGGATTTCGGTTTGCCGAAGTGACGTTGCCAACCGTAGTTTTGAAGTGGCGAAAATCATATGGCATAAAATGCAACCGTATTTTACAGCAGATTTGATACCTGGGCCAGAGTACTAGATTTGGGATTTCTATTAGTGTCATAAAGCATGTTGCGTAAAAACTAAACACGAAGTAGTAGGACCATGAAACATTTATTAGGCCAGTTAATGTGTCACTCATATTTTGTAATACTAGAGATAGCAGACATAAGTGGCATATCAAGTGGTCTAACCAACGTTTCATAGCTATCTAGCTAGCCTAACTTCAACTTTTATATATTGTTTGGACATTAGAGAGAATGGGAGTTTGGACACTGATTTTACAGCTTCGTAACACAGTTGGCACTTAATCTCTGGGGTTAGTTGCATGTTTTAACTGTTTTTCATTATCAAAATAATGAACAAAATTAATTTGCTTCGTGGCGAGGCAAGCTTACAGTTTTGTATGATGTTTGGAAGATATTTTACATTACCAAGAGTATCCAAATTCATATGCTATTTCCAGAAGCCAAAGGAGCAAGTTGGATGTTCGGAGACTGTTCAGCAGCCAAATATTTAATGGTGAATAGTAAGCCACATCCATATATTGTTGTTTTCCTTCTTCGTACCATCAACTATTGCTATAAGGCAATTAGGGAAAATTCCACTTTTATGGAAAAAAATTGAATTAAGGTCCACAATCAAGTCAGGTTTTTTGCAAATTCCAATTTTGGTCATTTGCGACCGTGCTACTACGCGACCCTATTCAAAATTCGACATGTGTCAAATATTTTAATAATAAAAGTACAACCGATTTGATATTTTTTCTTATCATTAAGAGTATTAAAAGACCATATTACCCTCTTTTAAATGTGTGACACGTGTCCATTAAATGTGCGACTGTGCTACCATGTTGCTCGACCCTCTTTTTCATCACCGACGTTCCCCGCCAACTTTCCACAACACTTCATCATCACCATTTTTATTTCCAGATTCCGGCGACACCCATATATTCCGGCTAACTTTTTATTACTTAAACTAAAATCCAATCCATGGTCTAATTTTATTACTAAAATCCAATCCAATCCAGAAGTCATAATGAGATGATAAAGACATTCAAGATATGGAATTATAAAGGAGATGTCCCCTTGATGCATACCGGTCCGATGAAATATATATACAGTATCGAAGGTGACTTCATCGAATAGATGGAAAGAAAAGAAAATCCTTTGATGGCTAACCATCCGGACAAAGCACATGCTTTCTTTATCCCCATAAGTATTACCAACATCGTTTATTACCTTCACACGCCTATTGAAAACGTTGGTTTTTTTAAAAGGATACATACGATAGTCGAAGATCCAAGCGGCAACAGTAAACCGCCATCACCATCATAAATGCCGAATCTGTGTTTATACCACCATCACAATCATAACCGCCGACGGATCTATGTTTATAATGAAAGATCCAACCGGATCTATGTCCTTATGATAACCGAATATTTTTTTTCCTTGGTGTGATCCAACGGATCTATTTTTTATATTTTTTATTTATCTTGGTGGTGGTGGAAGTTGGTGGTCGATCAACAGATTTAATGACCGTGGCCGGAATTTTCAGAGAGAGAGAGTAATGAAAGTTTGAGAGAGAGAGAGAGAGAGAGAGAGAGAGAGAGAGAGAAGGTATTTACGTTATGTGAAAGAGAGAGAAGGAGGTGTTTTATATAATGAGGGTATTTTAGTCTTTTAACACAATTTATAATAAGACAAAATATCAAATCAAGTGTACTTTTATTATTAAAAAACTGGACACGTGTCACATTTTGAGTGGGTCGCGCAGTAGCACCGGTCGCACATGACCAAAATTGAAATTTGCAAAAAACCTGACTTGATTGTGGACCTTAATTCAAATTTTGGCATAAAAGTGGAATTTTCCCATGTAATTAAGTTTCTAATATACATATTTTATTGTTTTCGTGTATGTAATTTAGATAACAGTTGATTAGCTAGTTGATTCGACGTGTGTG
Organism: Artemisia annua; assembly: GCA_014162995.1. NCBI lineage: Eukaryota > Viridiplantae > Streptophyta > Magnoliopsida > Asterales > Asteraceae > Artemisia > Artemisia annua. Next base: position 56,785 of record LBNU01022769.1, read on the forward strand.
TTGACTTATTACGTGCCCTATTTAAACCCCGTAACTAAACAAAATAGAATAAGATAATCTGATTCGTTTATCCACAATTGTTTTGTACGATTATGTGGTTGCAATAAGGTTTTTATAATATAACATGGCTTTGTGGTATTATAAGATGATTTTAAAAGGGCAACATGCAGATATTAGCGTGTTTTGAGCTTCATCTGTTTCAATGCAACTTTTTTTTAAATACTTATTCTTCTATTTAAGTTTTTTTTTTGAATTCGTATGTTTCAATTGTACGCGTATATGAATCTCAGAGTTAAAAAAATAATCTGAAAATGCAGATTAGGATGATTTCAAGTTTAAGCAGACTATTTTAAGAAAAAGAGTCCAGCCTATGAGAGATCATTGAGTTAGTTGATGAGGGTGATGTTGATGATAACAGTGCCACCATCATCATCGTCATCATATATCTTAACGATCTCTAGAAGTCTTGTTTCTTTTTCTTCAAGCGTTGCGGGTGAAGGATATTTACTGTTATTGCCGTAAACAAACGATTGAAAACTGCTTGCTTCAGGTAAGCTGATTCGTTGAGATATGCTATTTATTTCTATTATGAAAATTTAGCGTTACTTGTTTTTTTTATGCTACCAGGATTTTAGATTGAACTCTCGCAGCTGTTGACACATATAGAAATGGGCTTTGCTCTTAAGACTGGAAAATATTCAATGATTGGTTTAGTTTGTTTTATAATCCAATGCGTCAAATGAGATACTCCCTTACGTTGGGGACGGAACAAAAATCAGTGAAGGCAGATCCTTAAAGGGATGAGCAAACAATAACACGGGCATTGCCATGTGTCATCTTCTTATTTAATTTATACAACAAAAAAGTAGACATGTAGCAATCCAAAATAACACGCACAAGGAATTTGTGCGCACTATGTCAACGCGCGGTATGTTGTTTTTTCTTTGCGCGATGTGTCGTTTTTGGTAACATAATTTTCAAGGGTAGTATTTAGTAGCACATTTTTCTAAGTGTCTACTCTGAAAATTTTCACCAATCATGGTAAAACTAGCACCCAAGAAGCTATTAACAGTAATTTGTATTCATATAAAAAATGACATCTGGTTCATTTGACCAAAATAAGAGTTCGAAATTGTGTGCAGAAAACAACACTATGTTGGTAACATCATGATTACATGACGACTTGTATATATTATTAACCCAATAATAAATAATATCAATAATTGTGCTCGATTTCTGTAGGAGTGGCTGAAGAAGATACTCTACCTCTGTCCTATTAAATGTTGGGGACTGAACAAAAATCAGGGCGGGCAGATCCTGTAGAAAGCAATCCATAGACAAGTCAATGGCCTATAAACTTTGACAATGTAGCAAGTGAAAATAAACAATCCCAATATATTGCGGATCAAGGTCGAGAAACCGAAGCAAACAAATATACGGGTAACAAAGCAAAAGTTAATGGAGTTTTGGTTGAATGTAGAAAAAGGAACAGAGAGATAGGTTGATGATGATGACAAACAAAAGAGAAAAAAAATTGAGAAACTTACAAGTGACCAAATAAAATCACAAGTAGTAAACCAAGTTACAAGTGGTTAATAAAAAGTTACAAGATTTTTAATATGATAAAGGGTAAATTGCAAAAATAGTCCCTAAAGTAGCCCAAATGCGCAAGAAATATACCGAGAAAAAAAGTATTGCAAAAACGACATTATGTTTCATTTTTTGCAAAACAGCCATCGAGAGCTACTTTTTGCTAACACCCGTTATTCTCCTCGTTAAGTGCCTCGTCCAAGAGGGTATTATCTTCATTTCATTGTTCATATTGACGTTTCTCCCGCCTATTATACTTCAAGGACTATATTTGCAAAAAATAACTTAATTTCATTAAAGCAACAAGATTTCTAGAGTATGCTTTTTTCAGAAAACATTAAGTACCAAACAACCCCATTTAAGTTCATTTCAAATCGATAATCAACAATCAAACACTAGCTTTAAAAAAACAAAAAAGTGGAACAACCAAACCCAACTATGGCAAATAATGATAAGGGAAAGTCTTTGTTGATTGGGGGGGGGAGGAATCATCGGACAAGTCGTGGGGGAAGTTTTATTGAAATACGAAGTATTTGAGGAAGTTTTGGATACATTTGGTGATCAAATAATTGCCAAGTATGGTTCGTATAAGAACATAGTAAAGGAGATGATAGAAGTTATTCTTCAATGGATGTGGAATACAACTTTCAACGAACCAAATATGGATGGTAGTGGTGCGATATCTATTCCTACCCTTGGAAGTGGTAGCGGAACCGACAATGAGGTAGTTGCAGTTGGAGAGAAAAAACAAGAGTGAGGGGAAGGCCTAAAAAAAGTAACTTTTTTCTGTACTAACCATAATCCGAGTACAATCTCACCAAAAAAGAAGAGGGGAAGGCCTGTTGGGAGTGGGAGGAAGAAGGAGGGGAGTGATAGTCCGAGTACAATGACACAAAACAGGAAGAAGGGAAGGCCTATTGGGAGTGCGAGGAAGAGGGAGGGAATTGATAATCCAAGTACAATGACACAAAAAGGAAGAGGAGAAGGCCTGTTGGGAGTGGGAGGAAGAGGGAGGGGAAGGAAGAGCATGCGGATCTTGTATGTTAATCTAATATACTTCATTTATATGTCATTTTTAATTTTCTTATATCGGATGTTGTGATCTTTTTGATAGACTGTTATATGCTGATATTGAGTGGCATGATTGAATGCCCTGGTTGGTTTAGGATAAACAAAGTATTATGGTTCTAAGTAGGCTGTTAAAATGGAAAATGTAGCAGTGTTTGGCATAGCTACTTACTAACTAAGTTGTCACATTGACTTATTAGCTAAATTACAACTATACAAGATACATAACCAATGTGGTGAGGTATAGAATATTGCATTACACTGCATCACTTGAGCCTGCATACTTGAGTCTGCACTTGTCTACATAACTGTTTCATTGACTACTGTTGCATTGACTTTAGCATTGTAGTAGCTTGGACTTTGTTGTAGCAGTTGTAATACCTCTTTAGACTTGATGTTTGAATTAAATGATAAATGTGAATAGCGTGCTACTTTAATTGACTCTTGATGTTTGAATTTAAACGGTGGCAGGTTTAATTGCTTATCAGGATGAAATTGTGTTCAGCATGCACAAAAAAGGATTCTTTGAATTTGGTCCATTGAGGTATGTAGAAGGAACTGTTTATAAACTTTATGCCTTTGTCCATGATAGAAGTATCTTTAATACTGGTCTGGATCATTTGTTAGTACGCATTAGGGGAGAAAAATGGGCATTGTTCTTTTGTTTACCTCTCAAATCATTAAAAGAAGGTTTGAAGTTGATTTACACAGACAATGATGTGCATACATTGTTGTAACTAGGTTGTCGGAATGGTTATGTAGATTTGTTTGTTGCTCACCAAAAACAGAAGTTATCTGAATACTATTTAAAAAACATTGATTTAAAGGGTGAGGGTGGGGAGGTTGTGGTATGGGTAAAATAAGATGCTAGCTTGCGGTGCTCTATTACTTCAACTCCATTTAAGACTAGTACTTCAACTCCTTTTAGGACTAGTACTTCAACTAGGGAGAGAATTATACAGTTTACAAGAAAGGCTGTGGGTGATGTTGATGCTGAATTCGGGAAGAATAAAAAGATGGGAGAATTGAATATATATCCCTCAAAAGCCTCATAATTGCATATATATCCAACCAAAACTTATAATTGCATATATATCCTTCCAAAGGCATAAAATTATCAAATATATCTAACCAAAACTCATAATTGCATATATATCCTTTTAAAGCCTTAAAATTGTCAGATATATCCAAATGATTATTTTAAACATATTTAATGGAAAAAAATTTCTACTAATTATAATTGATATATAAAATGATGATTATACCCTTATTCTTATTATTATTTTTTAACAATTACAAAATATCATTTAACTATTTTTTAAGAAAAGAAAAAGCAACCATGTTCGGCGATTCAACCGGGTTCGGTATCGACGAATCTTGAATAAGAATATCGACAGCACCATCCATTGTTCCATCTAAATGTAAACTCCTATATACATATAGATCAAATGACATAATAAAATTGAAACCAATAAAAGGATATTTTGTAATTGTAAAAAATATTAATAAGAGTAAGGGTATAATCATCATTTTATATATCAATTATAATTATTAGACATTTTTTTCTATTAAATACATTTAAAATAATCATTTGGATATATTTGACAATTTTAAGGCTTTGGAAGGATATATATGCAATTATGAGTTTTGGTTGGATATATTTGACAATTTTAAAACTTTGGAAGGATATATATGCAATTAATAGTTTTGGTTGGATATATATGCAATTATGAGGCTTTGGAGGGATATATATTCAATTCCCCTTAAAAAGATGGTGAAGAGGTTTTTGGATAAGGGAAAAGGAAAAATGGTTGATGAGGATGATGCTTTTAACAGGAACAAACCGACTGGTATTGTCATTAAAGAGGGTGGTTCTATGAAGAAGACAACAGGTGTTGGTTCAGTGAATGTGGGAGCTAGGGGTGCGGGTTTTTTGAGACCAAAAAGTAGATGTGGCAATTTGTGCCCAAAATAAAAAAAAAAAAAATTGGCTAATTTGGATAAATTTGTAAAAGATTTGGGCACATTTAGCCCTCTCTTTTTTTGAAATGGGCATATATTGCCCATTTAAAAATTAAATGAACGCAAACGGACACATATTTTCTCTCAATTAGTGAACATTACAATTCTTTTTAAAGAAAAACTTATAGATATAATATACTTAATTTTTTAAATATAAATGAGGTGTTACGTTTGAGGAATTTATTTCGTCGTTTTTGGTCTTTTCTAAAGCGATTCGTATAACATGCGCCCGTTTGGCCCGTGCCCATTTAGCCCACGCCCGTTTAGCCCGTAGAACATTTGAACCGTGGCCCGTGCCCGCCCGGCCCGCCTGTTTTGCCACCTCTACCCAAAAGTGATGTTAAAATCACTAATTGCGTACTGGGTTTAAGGGCAAAAAGATCAATGGAAAACAAAGTGGTGTTATTTTGACTAGGCGAGTCTAATGAATTGTTTAGAAAATTTGTTTGATACATCTTATTACATATTATACTAACCTCATTACATTTCATATTTTGATTGTGCAGGTATAGTTGATCACTCGTTGGTTCATCCAGTAGAAGCTTTTGAAGTTTGACAAATGGGTTCATCTTTTGGGATTATGTAATGTGTAGAAACTCAAACAGCTTTAATTTGGTTGTATATTTGATGTGTTATTTTGGGTCTAACAAAAACTACCAAGTTTTAAATTTATATTTTGCCGAACTAACCTATAGACTCTAAACACTAACGAGCAGTGTACCCGATCAACGTAGATAGTTTCTAGGTAAGCAAGGGTCGTTCACTAGGAGCGAAGCTAAAGTGATCTAAAGGTATTCTAATTACTAAACTAACTATTCTAACCTAGAAAGCAAGTAAATATTTTTGGGGGTTTTAGCCTGAGAGACTAGCACGATTTTTTGTATTTTCTAATTAACCTAATTACGAGAAAATAAATATTAAACTAATTAAACTAAAACAACGTAAAATAGATCGATACGAATAAGGAAGAACAGGTTAGCCAAATTTAATCCATCTTATAATTATATATGTGCTAATTTCTACTTGTAACAACCGTGATTTTTGCAGGTTAGTCAAACTGTTAGTTTTGACCCGTTTGACTTTTGCTTAGTGTGACTTAGGTGTTTTGTGTGACATATGTGTGATATACGCGTGTTTTGGCATTAAATCCTTTGTGTTATTTTATTGATGTGTTTTGAGTAGTGTTGGTTTTGATTAAGTTCATTGCGATCATCTCGGTGACATGGAAATGACTTGTATGGTTTAGTGTTTTGTGGTTGTTGCGTAACGAGTTTTCGTTCAAGCTTTTGAGCGTTAGTAAGTTACGTCGTGTTTGGTTTTATGGGTTATATTAATATTAAGTGGGAAATTCTATTTTTGGAAACTTTGGTTTGAAAATGATAATTATCGAGTTGTCGTAAAATGTAGGATTATCGCGTAAGATATTAGGTTTCGGTATAGGCTTTTATAAAATAACAAAAACACAAGGTTTTAAGTGTAATATATAATAATAAAAAAATATATATACATATATGAAAAATCGGCCAAGAGGGTTTTTAGGGAGAAAAAGGAAACAAATTTTAGTCTAAATACAATTCTTAATTAAAGAGGTTATATAGAATAATCTTAGAGTAGTATAAATACAAAACCAAAACAACCTAAACCCTTTTTCTTGGATGTATGGTCGATCAAGGGAGAAGAGAAGAGAAGAGAAAAAAATTAGGGTTTCTCTATTGTGAAGAAAAACAAGCTTGAGGTATGTCTAGTGATCCCTAATTAGTTTAATTATTGATTTATTTTATGTAACAAAGATATGGTGGATTAGGGTTTACTCTCAAATCTATAATTTAATAGAGTAAAACATGTTGGGATCATTAATTAGTAATATTATGATGATTGGTGAAAGAATTAGGGCTTAAAATATGTGAATAAATGAGTTAGGGTTTGATAGATTTTAAGGGCTGTATTGATTCGATGATTTTTTAATGATACCGACATGAAATCACATGATTTTTGAATCTAAATTGTAGTTCAGAGAACCTATTTTCCAAAAAGTCCGGCCACGATCGATTTCGAGGTTGGAAAGTCAGTCTTATGATTTTTGCGAATAAAGGTGTCAAAGCTGTTAAACCGGGACAGATTTAGGGTAAAAGTATAGAGGTCAAACGTGGGTTTGAAAGTGTAATTAGGGGTAGCCATTTTGGGGAAGTTGATTTCTATGTGCCTTTTGACTTCCACGCGAAGAGTCGTTAATAAGTTGTGCAAGTATGTTTCTTAGGTCAAAACATTTTGGTGTGCGTACAGATCCGAATCTAGATAGTTTTTGTGTTTGATTTTCTTAAGGGTACTTGTGTGTGTTTTTAGTGCATGGCCTTCTAGGAGTAGCTTGTATTCTCATGAAAGACCATGGTGAATTTTTGGTGTGAGTTTTGGAGTTTATTTTGTCGTGATTTGATGTGGGTAGAAGTACCCCAAAAATCTGTGTTTTCTGATAAAATGTATACAAGGGATTTAGTGAGTGTAAGTGGTTGGTAGCATTTAGTATGGAGGCTAGGTGACCCATGGTGGTTTATATAACCTTTAGACATCCATCATATATGTGTTACATGGACTTTAGCTTTTGGCTTGGTCACGTGTAATGTGGTTCTATTTTGTTTGTTTAGATTTGTGATTGTTGTTTTGGAAGGTACAAAGATTCAGGTGAGTTTCATAGTCCCATTTTTATTTGTTTTAAACTTGGGATGGGAATGATGCTTGTGTTGAAATAATGTTTTAAGTTACTGTGATTATGTGGTTTAAAGAGTGCATGGACGTGTAAATGGTTACTATATGTTTTGTTGCATGTGTGATAATTCTGTGTGGTCCAATTGGAGGGTAGCTATGCTCCCATTGTTCGTTTGTGCGATCCAATTGGAGGGTAGTAACTCTACCCACTATTATTCTGTGTGTTCTGATCAGAGGGTAATGATTACCCATTAATGTGTACTTGGATCGTGGGCACGTTCCGTCCCGTTTGTTGGTTGATTGGTTGTGATTACAGGCTAGCTTGTATGATAACTATCTTTACTGTCCTGCCATGTTTTATAATCACAGTGAACTGGTTGAATGAGATATATTTTGTGTCTTAAACCTATGAACCTCACCAACTTTATGTTGACGTTTTTAAGCATCATTTTTAGGTGAGCGTCATAAGGATAAGATAGAAGGAAGTGAATAGTCGAGACCTTAGTTGCATTGGAAGTGGTTTATCTTTTATGTTTGGATTATGAATTGATTTGGATTTTGGATAACTTTGATTGTCGGTTGATCAGTACTTTATGTCTTAATAAAGATACCTTTAGAGATTTACTTTGGTATTTTCTTTTGGGGTATTGTTATGACACTTTGTGTCTATGCTTTGCTCTATTTTATTGCATGTAGAAATTCTCTATATAGACACCATGTGTTGTGATGATATCCATGATGTTGCACTCGCATTTCAGCCTTGGCGAGGTGTGACACTACTTGTTTTACTTCATTCAAAAGTTAAGGCGAAGATCCACTTACTAAACCCTGTCACGATTTAATAACTTGCTATACGGAGCGGGAAATTGGCGAAGATCATAGTGACCTATCTAGCCTCAATACTAACTTATTGCATGATCACCATCTAACCTAGTTTGGCATTACGCGCTACTAGTCCTAATAGTGGCATGAGGCACGGTTTCGGTGTGTTCCATCTAAGCCCGTCTATATAGGATTAGGATTACTACACTTATGATTCATTAAACTAACCACAGTTTCAGATAGTTAAATTACACCAATTAAACCAATAAGATCATAATCTAGTTACATATACTTCTACTAGTGATAAGCAATAAACGAGTTTTTAACGATAAGCACCCAATCCAATAACAAAGCAAACACGTAATCAAGAACACAAATAAACTAAATAGACTTCATAAACTTGGCTAACACCTAAGGGTGTTAGCCCATAATCTCAGTAACAATATGTAGAAACTAGAAGGGGCGGGGTTGAATAGTTTCACCGTTTCATTTTAGTTGTTAAAACGTTTCGCCGTTTTTAGGTCCGGTTTATATTCTTTTGCAAACTTGTTGAATTCTACTTGTTATGTGATATCAATTTAACTAGTAACATGCATAAACAAACAAGTAAAGTAAAGAGTAAGGAAAGAACACAACCAAAGAGACACGGCGATTTATAGTGGTTCGGAATCATTTTATATATCAATTATAATTATTAGACATTTTTTTCTATTAAATACATTTAAAATAATCATTTGGATATATTTGACAATTTTAAGGCTTTGGAAGGACATATATGCATTATGAGTTTTGGTTGGATATATTTGACAATTTTAAAGCTTTGGAAGGATATATGCAATTAATAGTTTTGATTGGATATATATGCAATTATGAAGCTTTGGAGGGATATATATTCAATTCCCCATAAAAAGATGGTGAAGAGGTTTGTGGATAAGGGAAAAGGAAAATGGTTGATGAGGATGATGCTTTTAACAGGAACAAACCGACTGGTATTGTCATTAAAGAGGGTGGTTCTATGAAGAAGACAACAGGTGTTGGTTCAGTGAATGTGGGAGCTAGGGGTGCGGGTTTTTTGAGACCAAAAAGTAGATGTGGCAATTTGTGCCCAAAATAAAAAAAATTGACTAATTTGGATAAATTTGTAAAAGATTTGGGCACATTTAGCCCTCTCTTTTTTTGAAATGGGCATATATTGCCCATTTAAAAATTAAATGGACGCAAACGGACACATATTTTCTCTCAATTAGTGAACATTACAATTCTTTTTAAAGAAAAACTTATAGATATAATATACTTAATTTTTTTAAATATAAATGAGGTGTTACGTTTGAGGAATTTATTTCGGCGTTTTGGTCTTTTCTAAAGCGATTCGTATAACATGCGCCCGTTTGGCCCGTGCCCATTTAGCCCGCGCCCGTTTAGCCCGTAGCACATTTGAACCATGGCCCGTGCCCGCCCGGCCCGCCTGTTTTGCCACCTCTACCCAAAAGTGATGTTAAAATCACTAATTGTGTACTGGGTTTAAGGGCACAAAGATCAATGGAAAACAAAGTGGTGTTATTTTGACTAGGTGAGTCTAATGAATTGTTTAGAAAATTTGTTTGATACATCTTATTACATATTATACTAACCTCATTACATTTCATATTTTGATTGTGCAGGTATAGTTGATCACTCGTTGGTTCATCCAGTAGAAGCTTTTGAAGTTTGACAAATGGGTTCATCTTTTGGGATTATGTAATGTATAGAAACTAAAACAGCTTTAATTTGGTTGTATATTTGATGTGTTATTTTGGGTCTAACAAAAACTACCAAGTTTTAAATTTATATTTTGCCGAACTAACCTATAGATTCTAAACACTAACGAGCAGTGTACCCGATCAATGTAGATAGTTTCTAGGTAAGCAAGGGTCGTTCACTAGGAGCGAAGCTAAAGTGATCTAAAGGTATTCTAATTACTAAACTAACTATTCTAACCTAGAAAGCAAGTAAATATTTTTGCGGGTTTTAGCCTGAGAGACTAGCACGATTTTTTGTATTTTCTAATTAACCTAATTACGAGAAAATAAATATTAAACTAATTAAACTAAAACAACGTAAAATAGATCGATACGAATAAGGAAGAACAGGTTAGCCAAATTTAATCTATCTTATAATCATATATGTGCTAATGTCTACTTGTTTTACTTCATTTAAAAGTTAAGGCGAAGATCCAATTACTAAACCCTGTCACGATTTAATAACTTGCTATACGGAGCGGGAAATTGGCGAAGATCATAGTGACCTATCTAGCCTCAATACTAACTTATTGCATGATCACCATCTAACCTAGTTTGGCATTACGCGCTACTAGTCCTAATAGTGGCATGAGGCACGGTTCCGGTGTGTTCCATCTAAGCCCGTCTATATAGGATTCGGATTACTACACTTATGATTCAATTAAAGTAACCACAGTTTCAGATAGTTAAATTACACCAATTAAACCAATAAGATCATAATCTAGTTGCATAGACTTCTACTAGTGATAAGCAATAAACGAGTTTTTAACGATAAGCACCCAATCCAATAACAAAGCAAACACGTAATCAAGAACACAAACAAACTAAATAGACTTCCTAAACTTGGCTAACACCTAAGGGTGTTAGCCCATAATCTCAGTAACAATACACAATGTTTGAATCATAGCATAAAAGATAGAAATCATAATGAAAACTACACGCTAACGGGATGATTAAACAATTGAATACGCTTCGAGATGTTCTTCGTGGATGAATGGATCTTCAAGGAGGGTATTGGGGACGATTTGAGGCTGTCCCCAACTGATAATAGTGATGCCAAAGTCATTCTAGGGCTTTGGTATTTATAGGATTAAGCAAGAGTAACCTCCAAGTTTTACCAAAATTATACTGCCGCTGTTCCGACCTAGATACGGTGCATCTACAAATCCTATGCGCCGTATCTCCTTAGAAACAAATAGATTTCCTTTTTCTCTTCGCGTGGCCGCTTGAATCACCTAAAACGGAGTCCGGATGAAAATTTTATGACCAAAACAGTGAAGCATCCTCTAAAGTTGTTACGTCAACGTTATTTCTTCATCTGGCTTCGATTATTCACTTGGTTTCTCGGTCAAGGCTCATATACGGCGTATCTCAGGGATTCGATACGCCGTATTCTATGTAATCCCGTTTTGGTCTTCAAATAGCTAGGGCTTCTATACGGCATATTCATAGAATCTGATACGCCGTATTCTTGAAATATCTCATGTTCTTCAAATCGACCAAGTTTCATATACGGCGTATTTCCAAAGATGGATGTGCCGTATTCATCAAAGTCAGGCAAGGTCTTGAAATCTTCTAAGTATATGGATACGGCGTATCTAATTAGCATTGATACGCCTTATTGAGTGTCTGATCAGTAGGCTTTTTTCAATATATTCGTTTTTGCTCCAAAACACGTCTTTTTCCATAACTTTCTCCAATTGCTCTAATATTACGGATGATTAAACACAAGTAAATGATTAAATACCAAATCTCATACAAAATATTATAAAACAAGCAATAAACATAGGATAAATGATGCTAATAATATGTCGTTATTTGATGTCATCAAATATCCCCCCACTTGAACTTTACTTGTCCTCAAGTAAACCTTAGATTAAACTTATGAAAATGTATCCTAACCATTGTCTAGGATTTTTATAGTTAAGCATTTATTCATTTGATCTTAATTGCATAACCAAACACCTCACGAAATAGGAAAATGAAATCACTCAAATCACTCAACTAATCTATGTGGTAACATTTAGGTAATTTGCTCAATTACTCGGTCGTGACGAGTATTCAATCATAAGCTTGGCAAGGATATACATCTCCACCACTTAAGCTAAGGAGTAACAAGTCTAAAGTGATGAATAGTTTTATGAAAATTTTTTAGGTGATACCTAGCTTTGTTTAAACATCTCTTGCACAAACTTAGTAGATCGCTGGCGCGAGTACTCGAATCCTCAATTAACGGATGGTCACTAATGTGTTTTTTGGATCGCTGGCGCGTTATTTGCATAACAGATGGTCATCAAGTCACACACCAGATCGCTGGCGCGTTATTCAATTCATCTAATACTCGGATGGTCACTACCTTATTCATACACTTGACATTCTTACTTAGCCATTATCATACTCGGATGCTCTAAAGCTAACAACGAATACAATAATTTGATAAAGGGTATGGATAACAATTGGGAAACATATAAATTGTTGTAAAATAAAAAACAAACAAAGCAAATAGATTAAGTCCTAATGTGTGGTTAATCACTTTCACAACCATCCCATGAATAAGACACAAATCATAGACTAACTCACTCTTTTGACACTTGAAACTCACACTTTAGGTAGACACGAATTAGACTCAATGATGTCTTAATCATCATCTCAAAACAAACCTTAGTTGGCGTTCCCATAACGTCCAACTCCCTTTCAATCCATAAATATAATACAACAAGCAGTAGCGATATCACTACTAATACATAACTTTACATTGTTGGTTTATCAATCTTACAAATTTCTTCTTCTTTTTCTTTTCTCTTTTTTCAATTTTATTTTCTCTTCTTTTTTTTTTTCTCGACTTTTTTAACATCAAATAAACATAAACATAAATGGTGTAAAATTTCACCACATCACTATAACGATAACTTTGGATAATTTTCCATACTTTTCATACCTCAGAAATAAAGGTAATAGTGAAAGTAGTAAACACACGAAAAACACGAAAAATATACAATATCTACTTTCACTCCATTGCATTGTGCAATTTCCCGACCTAACCAAAGATAATAGATAACGTACACGAACACGGGATACGCGGGGAAAACACACTTGCACCAAAAGCAACTAACCACGGACTTAAATTTATAGGGTAGGCTAATGTGTAAAGGTGTAACAAAACATTTTTAATTTGGTGTAAGAAACGAAAGGAATGGCTCTGAGGGTTTTCTAGGGGTATCTTACTCTAAAAATGAGAGTAAACAAAAGGATTTAACATGGGGGTTAACTAACCAATGTAGTTAGTTAATAAGACAAAACATTTAAAGGCTATTTGGATGTAATCCTAGAAATTTACCAATTTTGACAAGTCACTCCAATTATATAAATAATACCCATTATGGTGGTCTCGAATAGTATATAAGCCAAGTTCTAAAGTTTACCACAATTCACTGGCACACTCATATTTTTGTGGAATTTAGGTAAAATTGGGGAAACTGAATAGGCTTAATTCTCACAATATGGATATAAGGGTTATGTGTGTGGGTCATGCAACTTTGATTTCACAAAAACATGCTAGAAAAATTTTAAATTTAGCATATATTAAGCACATATTAAGCATATTTTTGAAAAAATAAGGACAAGTAAGCGTTCTAATTCTCCATCCCCCCACTTAAGATAAACAACATCCTCGTTGTTTAAATTTAAAATTAAAAACAGGAAATATAAAGAATTAGAACGGAAAACTCCCTTGAGATTTGCTCGGTATGATCCTCCATGGTAAGAATGCGAGCATATGTAATGCGGGAGTTCATCAATACCTTCAATTGTCCATACCTGTAAAAATATAGAGACCAAAGAAAAAGAAACTCGAGAACATCTCATTAATTATCGGTTAGGAAAAATAAATATACGAAAAATTTCAAGTCAGAGTTTCGATACGCCACATCCATGGAATATTGGATATGCCGTATCAACTTCTTGTAGGAAATACTAAAGTGCACGTCAGGGTTTAATACGCCGTATCCACTAAAATTGAATACGCCGTATTGACCAACTGACAAAAATACGAAAATAAAATATACTAAAAAGAAAATAAAATACAAGCATGGGTTGCCTCCCATGAAGCGCTTGTTTTTGTTTGAGTCACGAGCCTGACTCCACTCTTATTTACTATGTAATAGGGTGTTTGTCCCCCCACTTGGAATCAAGTGCGGATGATAGTAGCAATAAGCACCATAAGGGTGTAAATTTGCTACTAGATATGGAAAAAATAAATAATGATCATACCTTGGAAATAATTTTACTTCTTTCTTTACCTTACCCGGTTTGGTTGATAAATTTGAGGACTTGAAATCATCATCTTTTTCAATCATAGTTATGTTTAAGAGCTCATCTTTAAATTCTTCCTCGAGCTCCACCAAAAACGGGTTGATAACAGGTGCATTATGTGCTTCATTAGTTAGTGTAATATAATCCACCTCATCATCCATTTGTTTTGCAACCTTTTAGGAAAACTAGCAAGATTATTAGTAACAAGATCAATAATAATTAATAAATTTGTACCACTTTGTGTTGTAAGTGACTCCAATTCATCTTGTGAGTCTCCATATTCAACTAGTGGTCTTGCAATTTCATCCTTGTCCCGAACATCCGCCTTAAATAAGTCATCCCAGATTTCTTCAAAATCCCTTGTGGGGTCAAAATATGGCATATTCGTTCCACACATGAATAATTTCTTTTGTTGTGGTAATTGCGGTATGTCATCATACACAATACAATCAAAACTTTCAATATTAGAATACTCATTATCTGCATTAGAAGGATTGTCTAATGGTGCTGATGAGTGTGTAAATACTCATCATTTTTGTTTTATCTGAACTGCTAAAACATTCAAAAACACTCAAATATGCATCAAAATACTGAAAATATCCCAGGGTTGTGTTTTATATGTTTCAGATGCAAAATGTTTGAAAACAAATGAAAAACGAACAAAGTTTGAATAATTGGCAGTTTCAGTCCCTCAACTTTCAAAACTTGTCAAAATTAGTCCCTAAGCATTTATTTTGGAAGAAAAGTCAACCAAAGTCCTTTGAAAATCACAAGTTGTCATAATTAGTCCTTTGGTGAAAAATTTCAAAATTTTACAAGTTTAGTCCCTGAACTTTGCAAAATTGTCAAAAATAGCCCTTGGGATTAAAATCTTTTGGAAATTAACAATTATGGTCCTTGTATTATTCAACTTTGGCAAAAATAATCATTGGGTGAAAAGTTTGGTGAAATTACAAATTTGGTCCCTGAAGTTTCACAAATTGGCAAAACAGGTCCCTGGATTTCAAAAATATAGAAAAGACAAACAAGGTCCTTGAACTATTCATCATTGGCAAGAAAGGCCCCTGTGAGAACTTTGGGAAAGTCACAAGATCAGCCCCTCAAATTTTCAGCAAGTTACACAAATGGTCCTTGTGTTAATTTCTAAACCAAACGGATCCTTATTAATTATAAACCCAAAAACAAATATAACCCAACACCACCCTAGGCCCATTTCGTTTATCTCTGGCCTAAACCCACCCTGAGTTATAACTCAGGGTCAAACAAGTCAAACCCTGCATCCCTTCCCTCTCACCCCTCCCACTTGCACTGTAGCACCATCACATCACCTTCCCCCACCATCACCATCCCATCACACCGCCCCTCCCACTACCCACCTAACAAGGACAACCATAATTAATGCTCCCCCCCTAATTGGTATAAAACAGACCCAATTGTCCTGTTTTCTTTTTGGCGCCAAAAATTGATCCAAAGGTCAAGAATGCTCAGAAGTCATCCAATGGCCAAGAAATCAAGTGGGAAATGCTCAGAGGGGGGTCACAAACCCTAATGTTCATCTATAAAAGGGAAGAGAAGCAATGAAGGAACACATCTAGCTTAATTATAGTTTTTAGTGTCGTTTAAATTAGTATAATCAATCCTAGTGTAATTTTCATCTTTTAAGTGTTGTATTAAGCTTTTTCAGTGTACTCTAAGTCTATTCTAATAATAAAATTCAAGTTTCAGTTCAAATCTCAGTTTATGCAATTTACTTTTATTTCAAAAATCTCAAATAACTTGATTGTTGTTTCTAGCTGATATTATGGACCAGTAAGCTCACTTAAGCTCCTAGAAAGCTTCTGAAAACTTTTAGAAACCTTAAAAATCAGTGTAAGTTAAAAAAAAAAAAATCAAAAATACAAAAAAAAAAATAAGAAAAATAAATAAAAAATCAAAATCTCAACGAAGATGGTGATCAAGCTGGAGCACAGTGAATCATGGATGGCTGTGGGTTAGTGAACCTGTGGAGGTTCTATAGTAAGTGACTTTGGCTCTTGTTCTTGGTATTTTAGCTTGGAAGGCATTTGTAAGCTCAAATTTTAATTCTTACTCTTTTTAGTGCTTCCTGTTGCTTGTTTGTTTATCTTTTGCTTGTTTATGGCTTATTAGAATAGTTGAGTTCAGTAGATTGTACTTTGGTTTCTTTTTAGTCTAGTTTCATTATAATCTGTTTCTAAAGGGGTTGTTTGGATTAGTCTGTTCCAAGGGGATAAGTACTGTTTTTGTTGTTGTTATCTGTTAAAACATGTTTCATTAGGTCCATTTAGCTTATATCAGTAATAAAATACAAGTCTTTTTCATTCAAAAGTCAAAATCCTTCTTAATCCTCTCTACAGGTTCACTGTTAAGAGTTTAGGATCCAAGATCTTGAATATTAGTGTAAAAGTTGTTGTAAAAGCTTAATCTAGTCTTATTTTATCATATACCATCATAATCAGTAAGTAAGTTAGCTTTAAATCTCATAAAAGTCAACTTTGTTCATAAATCAAAAAAGTCAGAATTCTCAGTGAAAAAGTTTTTGAATAAACTTGGCAATTTTCTCTAGGGTTTAATATAGGGTTTTAGGATTTGAGCTTTTTGGATATTAATATTTCACTGGTCGTCTTTATTAGAGTATTTTTATTTATTTTTATCTCTTAGGTTAAACTGCTTAATTTGTGCTTTTCTTTTAGTGCTTTTTTATAAATCTACCCTGTACCCAGTGAGTATACCAACTTTGCACACTTGCACAGTGTTCATTAGTGGGACCCACTTATTGCTTATTAGCTTTTTAGACTCCTAACCTAGCTAATCCATTAGTTCAGTGCTTATTCCAAGCTTTTAAGCTTAATTACTAGCCCTGCTATTAGCTTAAAGTTTGTCCCATATCACCCCATACACTGCCTCATCAGTGTACACACCCATCTTCACAAGCTCCTCAAAAGCTCAACTGTGGACCCCACAGTGTGAGCTTAAGCTTTTTGGAGAGCCCATAAGCTCAGCTTATTGAATCAAGTCTCACCTTTGACCTCTGATTAACCCTGTGGGCCCCACAAGACCTGCAAGTCTGCTACTTTGGTTCTGTTTGCTCTGTGCATTTGGAATTGCTTATTCCTATTTTGTGGCTTATTCTGTGTTCTTATTTGAATGTTTTAGCATCCATTCAGTCCATTTAACTTATTTGTTTCCAAAATCACCAATAGTTTTCAGCTTATAGCTTATTTAGAGCTTTTTCTTAATTAAAAAAATCAAAAAAATCAATCTGTGGTAAAACAATAGTGTGCATAGTGATTATTTTTAAGATCTAAAAAGTTTTCCTTTATTAAAGTTGCTTATTTTTAGTATATAAACCGTTCTCAAAAAGAAAATCCCAAAAATCATCACTTTTAATAAAGTGATAGCATCTATTTAAGCCATTTGGCTTATTGCTCAGCTTTTTCAAAAAGCAATTTTCATTTTTATATTTTTCATAATTTCCTTACATCTTTTAGTATTTCTAGTAATTTTCTTATATTTTTATCTTTTTATTTAGTATTTATAATAATTAATATTAGTTAAATTAGTTTTAATCAAAAAATCAAAAAGAAAATCCATTTCTGTTT
The DNA here is from genome assembly GCA_014162995.1 of Artemisia annua. NCBI lineage: Eukaryota > Viridiplantae > Streptophyta > Magnoliopsida > Asterales > Asteraceae > Artemisia > Artemisia annua. The sequence continues at coordinate 74,699 of LBNU01022769.1, forward strand.
ATCTTTAATCTCTGGTTTATTTTTATAATTTTCCTAGGTTTTATAAATTATAAAGTATTTTTAGAAAATATTTTCATAATTATTACTATTTATTTGCTATTTATCTTAATTAAATAAGTTTAACTAGCTTTTAATTAATAACTAAGTAAATAATTAGTAAAATAGTTTAATAATAATTTTTATACCTTTTATAATTTTTTAGGATTCCTGTGAAGGTTAATTAGTTTTATAAAATATTTCTTAATTTTCTAAGTCATATTTAGTATTATTAGTAATTTAAATTAGTTAATTAGTTTAATTAGTTTAATTAAGTAATTAATTAATATTAAACTCACAAAAAGACAAAAAGAAATATTTTTAGTTTTTATATTATTTTTAAGTTATTTTAGAAATTTTAAAAATAAATTTTCATTTTCTTAGTATTATTTATTGTTATATTATATTTAGTTTAATTTAGATATTAATAATAAGTATTAAATAGTTTTTAATTAATATTAAATAATAAAGTAATCAAAAAAATATTTTTCTTTTTTATAAAATTTTATTTTAATAATAAGTTTGTAAANATCTCTGGTTTATTTTTATAATTTTCCTAGGTTTTATAAATTATAAAGTATTTTTAGAAAATATTTTCATAATTATTACTATTTATTTGCTATTTATCTTAATTAAATAAGTTTAACTAGCTTTTAATTAATAACTAAGTAAATAATTAGTAAAATAGTTTAATAATAATTTTTATACCTTTTATAATTTTTTAGGATTCCTGTGAAGGTTAATTAGTTTTATAAAATATTTCTTAATTTTCTAAGTCATATTTAGTATTATTAGTAATTTAAATTAGTTAATTAGTTTAATTAGTTTAATTAAGTAATTAATTAATATTAAACTCACAAAAAGACAAAAAGAAATATTTTTAGTTTTTATATTATTTTTAAGTTATTTTAGAAATTTTAAAAATAAATTTTCATTTTCTTAGTATTATTTATTGTTATATTATATTTAGTTTAATTTAGATATTAATAATAAGTATTAAATAGTTTTTAATTAATATTAAATAATAAAGTAATCAAAAAAATATTTTTCTTTTTTATAAAATTTTATTTTAATAATAAGTTTGTAAAAAAGTCATTTTCACCCCCTCTAGTTTTTTTCTGCTTAATTTGTCCTTTTCCCAATACACATTAACGTTTGTTTTAATTCTGATTACGTTTTTAGTTTATCTGATTCCTAGTAATTGTTAATATCTGTTATTTACCTCATTTCCATTAGTATAAATCAATCCAAATCATTATCTGGTTACTATCTCCAAATCACTCATTCCCATAACGTTTAAAAATACAATTTCAACCTCGTTGGGACTTAACGACCCGTGAGTACATTGTGCTTTCAACGGATCATAAATTGATCTCTCCTCTCTCAAATTTGACTTGTTGACCACACCTGGTTAACTGGTTAGTTTGGGAGGAGTCAAATTTTGGCGCCGCTGCCGGGGAGGTTGTTGCGTGTTTTTAAAACGTTAAGTTTAGTGATTTTCAAAACCCTCCTTGTACAAATCACATCACTTTGTAAATTTTTGTAAAAATCTTAATCAAATCAGAAAAAAGTCATTAACACTTTTACTAAAGTGTTAACAACACCAAAAAAAAAATCAAAAACAATAAAACAAATTGTGAAGTTTAATTACTTCGTTTTCTTTAAGATTACAACCTATACAGGTGGAATACGGAAGTTCTGACATTAAATTGCAAACAGAAAAGAGATCCATTCTTCTCTTCCACCACCCTGCGAGTAGTCTTAAAGGAACGATTTCGGTTAACGAATCGATTCCAAAAATATTTCCAAAAGTTTTTTCACACACACCCTGAAAAGCCAAAAACATTTGTTTTCTTATTAATAATAATAATAATTACATAAAATATTACCACCGCAAATCAAGGCAGAATACTACCCAACTGGGTGTATGACCATTAATAAGTTCCCAAACTAAAGATTAAAACTTGCCATTGTACTCTTGTGATTGGTGTACCTTTTTCAAAGAAGCCAGTCATATTGTGGTTATTGGTTTAAGTTCACTGTCGTTTTGCCTCTGTCTTGTGTTGATTGTGATTGTTTTTAGTGCATGCGCACTCGTTCCCAAACAAGGCGTAATCGTCGAAGAAGCGTAGCTGAATTATATACTGTTGTCGGAGAGACAAAACCCGTTATCATGCCAGACGACGAGCCACCACCACTCACTATTGGAGCCACGGACTTTGGACTCAAGCACCACATGATCCAGCAAGTCCAGAATTCGTGTCAGTTCCACGGCTTACCCGGTGACAATGCAAACAAGCATCTCGATAAATTCTTAACCGTCACCCAGAGTATGAAGCAGAATGGTGTCACCGAAGACGGCCTTCGCTTATACCTCTTTCCATATTCTCTCACTCATCATGCTACTGCCTGGTTTGATCGTCTCCCAAAGAATTCGATCCATACTTTTGATGAAATGGTTACCAAATTCTTAGCAAAATACTTTCCACCATCCATGGTAACAAAATTGAGAAATGATATTAGCAACTTCAGACAGCTTCCCGATGAGTCCTTATTTGAGGCATGGGAACGCTATAAGCTTGCAATTGATCGATGTCCAAATCATAACATGCTTCTTGTCACCATCATAGATACTTTCTACAATGGTTTGACTCTTCGTCATCGTGACACGATCAATGCTGCTGTTGGAGGGACTTTCATGAAAAGGACCCCTAAGGAGTGCTATGATCTTATTGAAAACATGACTGCCTGATGAGACGAAAAGTGTTACGCTTTTAAGGGGTCATTGAAGCCTTAATTCGTATAAATGTGATCAAATATTGCCCTAAATCGTTCCTTTTGTCATTTTAGGTACTTTTGAGAGGAAATCTAGAAAACATGCATATTTGGACGTTTTTGGAGCATAAAAGTGAAGAAAACGACAAAGTCTCAAAAGAAGCTGGAATTACTACCTGACGGCGTCAGAGTCACAACGTGACGCCGTCAGCAAACATTGACAAAGGAGTGGAAACCAATTTTCAAATGACGGGCCAGAAAGAATTTGGAGATTTGCACCTGACGCCGTCAGGTGTTAATAGGTGTAGGCCGTCAGGTTGTAATTTAAAGAGTGACGGCCCAAAAGGCAACAAAGGGTGACGGCGTCAGAAGTAGATCTAGGCCATCCGAGAAACCTTATGGCGGCGGGCTGACGGCGTCAGACCCTATAACCTGACGCC
>LBNU01022769.1:80707-91306 GCA_014162995.1 Artemisia annua
CTTTCAATTCGTTCACTATTGGTCGATAACAAAAAGTGAAGAAATCTTGGAGTGGCATAGCATGTTCAAAGGAAGAAAGTTGTTTCACTTCATGGTGAGAATTTTATCTCAATTTCTCTACTTCGTCTAGTGAAAGTTTCCACAGAAGGTGTTTGTTTTGTCATCATCAAACTAGGGGGAAGGATTGTTGGGTCATTATTGACTTGATGATAGCAAAACAAGGAAGAATGAAACATGGAAGGCTTTGAAAAGTGACAAGAAGAATCTACAAAAATGGGAGAAGACTTTGCTTGCAAAAGAATTTATTTATAAAGTCCTTGTAGTTTTTTGTAAACCCTAATATCTCTCGGTATAAAAGAGACATAGGGCGTAGGATTTGTATTAATTCAAGTTTCCACAATGTTAGACTTCTAGTAAAGGGTTGTGTGTAGCCTAGAACTAAGTTATAAACTGTCTAGGTTTAGTTAGAGTTGTTGATTAGTCAGGCCTCAAGGTCGTTTCTACCATTGATCAAGTAGAATTTGGGTTGTAGATGTTTCTATGTGAGATGATAATGAAAAACCTTGGTGTAGTGAACATTGATGTCTTATTTAGTTATTCGCCCTGTCTGATATCTTTTCAATTAATAGCGGACCCCAAATCAAAGACCCCTCTTCATCCAAACATGTCCACTTCGTGAACGTTTTTACCATTAGACCAATTGATAGGAGTGAGGATGATAGTGAATCAAAGGATGAGAATAAGGGAGTAGGGGATGATAGGAAAGCTAAGATTAGTGAAATAGAAGAAGTAGGAGAAGGGGACTACTTCAATAGGTTACCAACTAGGGAAGAGCGAGCATATCATAAGAATCTATTCACCCCATACTTCCTAGGTAACCCGATTATCAAAGTGGGCGATCCTTCTAATCTTAACATACCATGCAACATCGGACATTTGCATATATGGAAAGCTTACATCGACCCTAGATCGCCCATAAACATCATGACTAGAGCCCAATACAATTTGATAATGAAAAACCAACTTAGGTATAGGGTGCTCCCCGATAAGGGATGGATTAGTAACTTCACGGGGAGAGTTAAAGGATTACCGGTTTATGTAGGAAACTTTACCTATGTCACCGACTTTGTTATTGTAGAAGATATCCGCCCAATAGTCGACGCAAGTGTAGCCTAAGTAGTTTTAGGCAAGCCATTTATCGAGGTCTCTAGAATGACTCATGAACCTTCCTTAGGAGTAGTTAAATTTAAGGATGAGACCGACGAAGTGAACTACCAAATGCCACATAAGATAGAGCAATTCCAACACTTGTCCAATGTTGAAAAGGAGCTCAAACAAGCGATTTACTATAGGAACGATGAGGATAGACGTAGGGGAGTAGACTATGTCATGGGAAGAATATTCGGTTTCTATAAGGATTGTTTGAAATTAGAACCGGAATACAAAACCGGAAAAGAGGATGACTTAGGAACCGAGACCAACGATGAAGTCACGTAATGTACGGTGACTTTGAGTCTAGCTACAAGACTCGTTAATAAAGAAAAGCGCTTCTTGGGAGGCAACCCATGCTTTATGTTTGTTTGTTTGTTTATTTGATTTTATTTGTTTCCGTATGTAAGTTATATTTCTTGTTATTGATTCATGCTTCAAACTAAATTGTGAAAATGCTTTATTTTGTTTTTAACTTCGTCTTAACTACATATAAAGGTATTTTGCAAAAGCTAAGTGTAAGGGAAATCTAAATCGGTTTATAAAGAACGAATGAACATGAATCATAACAATGTAAATTAACATACATATTAGTATTTGTTTGAGTCAAATGCTTGTATCGAGTCATAATGAATTTTTGCAGGAATTCCAGGAAGTAAGATCTAGTTTTTTCCAGAATTTTTCCGGAAACTTAACATGAGAATTCTGTCAGATCATTCTAACGGCGTCAGGCATAACACCTGACGGCGTCAGTTTAAAATTTTCTGCAATTTTTGAAAGTTTTGTATTTCTTCCGGAAACATTAAAAGTTTTGTCAATTCTTTAACTTATAATCTCCAGGAATTCTGCAAGATATTCATTCCACAAGCATTATATCCTATTATGTAGATTTTACCGCCGATTTTATGCGAGGTTGGCCTTTATCTTTTTCAGGTTAACAGGTTATTTTGGACAAGAAGACGTCTATTATTTTGGAAGGGAAGCTTTGAGCGTTCGTCTTTCTTGGAAGAAGATCTAACCATGTTACTTAATTATCCACATCAAACGATTCAGGGGAGTATTTGATTTCATTCTTTCATTTTATTTACTTTTACATATTCTATTTGAACATAGGGGACAATGTTCGGTTTAAGTGTAAGGGGGTTAAATGAAGGCACCGTTGAGAATACACTTACGCTTGATGTTTTTGATAGTAAATTTGTAATAAAACCAAGAGAAATATTTGTTAGGGCAATTTTAGCGCCAATTTAAATTTTTTTTACAACATCTAGAAGTGAAACCTTGGTCTTAATGAGCGTCTCATGGATAGGAAATTGTATGACTAGCACAAAACCGTACCACTAAAAAAATTTTCCACCCCAAATATGTGAGGTTCGCCCCTAGAATTGGTAGGAAAAGCACCCATCTTTGGTGCTATGATGTGTGTACCGGTAGTATTTAGATTCTAGAACTTGCGTTAGGACCATCTAAAATCCACAAGTGAGACTAAATTCGTGTAGTTAAGATTTACTACATGATAAGAGGCATTAGGATTAACCCATTGTTTTACACCCGTATTTTTGTTATAATTACATTGACTTCATTGGTCAAGTAATTCTCCCACACCCTTTGCGTTATATCCATTTTTGGTACACGATACCCCTAGTACACCCCTCCGAGCCTATCCTTTCGTTTCGATCTTTGAGCATCTTACTCAAAGTGAGAATGTTTTTACACCCCACTAAATGTACACCCAAATCACCTTAGCCTACTGACTTGTCTCAGAACCAACAGGTATTGTCACACAAGCTAGCCACTTGTGAATGGCTAACCGTAACAAATAAACCCTGAAAGCTTAAGACCAGATGCAATGAAATCCTGGAGAGTATAGTGTTTGCCCGGGTCGTTAAAGTCCCAACGAGGTTGAAATTGTATTTGGAAAACGTTTTGGGAATGAGTGATTTTGGGAATAGTAACCAGAATAAGATTTTGATTTGATTTTACACTAATGATAGCTTGGAATTGAAAATGAAAATGCACAATAACAGATATGACAAATATATAATACAAAATGCAATTAAGCAAAGTACAGGGACTAAAAGTGACAAATTCTAAACTACAGGGGCTAAAAAGGACAAGTTCCAAACTTCAAGGGTGTAAAATGAAAAATTTTGAAACTTATAATTTAAAGAAAATTAAAATCTAAAAAAGTAAATATTATATTAATATTATACTAATTTAATATTAATTAATTAATATAAACTATTTTAATTTACTTAAAAACTATTTATATTAATCCTAAAAAGATTTTTATTACAAATTTAACTTAGAAAATTACAAGATTATTTTCTAAAAACCTAAAATGACTTAAAATATTTATAAAAATTAAAAAGAAATATTTTTGTCTTTTTGTGGATTTTTTATAAATTAAAAACTTAATTAATATTTAAAATCTAATTAAACTATTTAAAAGAGAAAAATTAGAAAATGAAAAGAGAAAATTACAAAGATAATTTTTACAGATTCTAATTAATGTGACAAAGCTAGAAAAATTATAAAAATGTAAATTATATTAAATATTAACAACTATACTAATTTCTTTTTGGTTTTTCTAATTAAACTGTTTTAATTAAAATTAAATCTAATAATTATAAGATGAACATTAAAAAGTCTAGAAAATTACTAAAAATACTAAATATTATTTAGAACCTAGGAAAAATATAAAAAGATGCTACTGTTTAACAAATTTATACAGAATTATTTAATTTAACAGTTTTAATTAATTACTAAATTAACTAATATTAAATCTAATAAATACTAAATAGAAAAAGAAAATTCTAAGAAAATTACTACAAATACCTAATGTGATAAACTAATTTAAAAAATTATAAAAATAGAATATTATTAAGCTAAATTTAAAAAGAGAAAATGAAAATTAAAAATATTAAATAGAAACTATCACTTTTATTAAAAAGTGATTAATNGATGAGACGAAAAGTGTTACGCTTTTAAGGGTTCATTTAAGCCCTAATTCGTATAAATGTGATCAAATATTGCCCTAAATCGTTCCTTTTGTCATTTTAGGTACTTTTGAGAGGAATTCTGGAAAACATGCATATTTGGACGTTTTTGGAGCATAAAAGTGAAGAAAACGACAAAGTCTCAAAAGAAGCAGAAATTACAACCTGACGGCGTCAGAGTCACAAGGTGACGCCGTCAGCAAGCCTTGACAAAATAGTGGAAACCAATTATCAAATGACGGGCCAGAAAGATTTTTGAGATTAACAACTGACGCCGTCAGGTGTTAGAAGATGTAGGCCGTCAGGTTATGATTTAAAGAGTGACGACCCAGAGAGGAATAGAGAGTGACGGCGTCAGAAGTGGATCTAGGCCATCCGAGAAACCTAATGGCAGCGAGCTGACGGCGTCAGCCTCTATAACCTGACGCCGTCAGAATGTAAACTCTATATATAGTTTTCTATTTTTCATTCATTAGTGTGGAACTTTGTGGAGAACTTTTGGCACCAAACCCTAGACGAATTTTCTGTACTTTTTAGGGTTTCCAACCCTTGGAACCCTCATGCTTAATTAAAGATAAGTCTTCACTTCAATTCAATCAATATGTCTATGTGTTGGTTGATTATCTCTTTTGCTTGTCTTTTAATTAACATGTGTAGCTAAATTCTCTTGTGTTTGCTTAGATCTAATGAAATCTAATTATTAATTATTGGTTAATTGATGTGTTGTTGTTTGTTGGGATGATTGTTCCATCAATGTTAGGCTCAAGAAAACTGGCCAACCTCCTTTATGGTAACGTGCTTGAACGTCTTGGGAAACATGTAGCCAAGGCATACTAGGCTATTAAGGTAGTATTTAACGCATGAGCCATTGTTTACAATCCCTATGGTTGTGCCGTGCATGGCATAGGAGGAGATAAGAGCTCATAGAATTGGAGAGATATGTATGCCACCCCATGAGTTATTAGGAATACACCCTTCATCCACACAAGTAACATACATATCAATTAACCGGTAAAAGATAGTTAGGGAGTAATGAAGTCTAAGTAAACACAACTTTTCTCCATATAGTTTTCACAACCAAATAGTTTAGTTATTTTATTTTATTTGCAATTGTAGTTATTTTGGGTTAGTTGACTAGCAACTAATTCCGCCCACTCCTTCAAAACCGAGATTTTACTTGCTTTCCTAAAAATATAAAAATACAAAAAGAATCTTCCTTCACCCTTAGACCTATTAGAGTAGTTTTTCTGTCCTAACGAACACTATTCCCTGTGAGAGAACGATCAATCCCCCGTACTTACCACTATCCTATACTACATCGGTCAGGTACACTGCCTGGTGGGGTTGTAAGCCTCTTGAGATCCCTCGAGAGGTAAAACCTATTGTAAGGTCACAAAACCACGCATCAATGCCCCTGCGGTACCAGGTATGGGGCCCGGTAGTATTCGATCGTGCAATTGAAATCAATGAATTTGAACACCAAGAATCCAGGGACGAAGCCAGGGGGTTCCCGCGGGTGCCGGTGCACCCCATGGATTTTTTCAATATTTTAATTTTTGAAGAAAACATAAATTTTTCCTAAAGTCATCTTAAATGCACCCGGTCAATCGAAATGTGTTTCTAGTATTACTGTTCAAAATTTTTTGTGCACCTGGTCATATATGGTGCTGGCCCCGTCCTTGCAAGAATCCCATATGTTTTGTGATGGGTCTCCCGTTAACTTCATATATTGAAGATTTGTTTGCAACAGCGGTTGATAGCATACACAAAAGGGATTCCAATTGGTTTCTCCCAATGGAGTCGCCGGCAAATACTAACTTTCTTTGTCTTTCTAACATGATTTTTGCATTAAATCTGCAATCAAATACCAAAAATTAATAAGCATTCATCTATGAATCATCAAATGAACATTATCATTTATGCACAAGATTCAGGGCAGGGACGGAGCTAGGGATTTCCGGCGGGTGCACGGGAACCCCATGAATTTTTTCGATGTAGTGTTAATTTTTGAAAAAAACACCGATTTTTCCTAAATGCATCCTAAATGCACCCGGTCCTTCGAAATGTGTTTCCAATATTACGGTTCAAAAGATTTTGTGCACCCGGTCGTAGCAGGTCGAGTGGGTTGACCCGAGACACACTTTGTCCAGAAAAGATTTTTCCTAATAGATAAATCATCTGATATTTTGAATAGAAACATAAATGTACCATTTCGGAAAAACTGATACCAATGACAAAACCCCATAAAAAAACCTTAAAAAATACAAATCTCCATGAACAAATGTCACAAATTCATGCTCTTTAGAAACCCTATGAGCTTCGAATGAAGAAGTGTTTGGATGCTCGTTTCAAGGGGGAGTTAGGAAGTGTGTATTAAATATAACTATATAAATGTTGAATAATCAAAATCAAACATGTAGTGATACTTGAAATTATAATAACACGTGGATTGTTTGGCAAATTTCTATTTATTCAACAAAAACAATAGAATAAGAATGCATCAATTTTTCTTCACATATTGTTTGGAGAGGAGTGGGAGTGAGACGGTTTTGCTGCCTGGTGTTATTGTAAATTATGTGAATCGTGAAGTGTATCAATTTTTGAATGACATCTTGTTATTTTATGACGTCATATTGCCACGTGGCTGAATTCAAGAGCGTTACATTTCAACTTTTACTTAATTTACATAAATTACCCATGAGTTTATTAGGTGTATCAAATTCACCTTTCAACAAAACATTTTTTAACGACCAATTAATACTTAATAGGTTAGCATTTCACCTTCCTCTCTGACCTGATTTTCCGGCAACTTCTTTTCCGACGACATATGAAGTACCAAGGGTGTTTGGAAAGACGAATGTGGTGGTTTATAGTTACCAATACTTGCTTGATCCAAAGGTTGCTGGGATCATATCAAAGGAAATGCAGAGAGAGTCTATAGTGGTGTTTGATGAGGCCCACAATATCGATAATGTGTGCATTGAGGCATTAAGTGTTAGTGTACGGAAGCAAACACTTGAAGGGGCAACTAGAAATCCTAATAAGATGTCTCAGGAGATTGACAGGTATTTTTTTGGGACTGTTAATCATTCAGCTCTAATTTCACTATATTGTTGTAGTAACCATGTAAAACCCGAAGATCCGTCTTTCCTAATTTTCCCATACAATTTGAAATTTCCATAAATTCGTGAGCTAAACCTAACTACATGAACTTTGTAATTTGGAACCACAAAATATATATGAGACTCAACCTAAGTATGTAAACCTAAATACTTGAAATCTACCAAGTACTTGAATCAATAACCTAAGTGTAATACAAGATCAAAACAACATTTTATTATATGCCAAATCTCACACGTAAATATGTTATGCATGAGACCGAATTGTTTTTTTAAATTGTACACATTATGAATACATGATAAAGTCCACATGCATTGTGATATTTTAAATCAGATTTTGGTCATGGTCATCCTCAAAACTCGGCTGCTCCCTAGTATAATTTCCTCCCACTTCTGTTGTTACAACCGTATATTCTCACATTCAGGTTATATACACACTTAACCCTAATTCTCCTAGCAACGGCACAAACTATTCTTCCTCACAAATTCGATCATAAGAAGGCGAATACAAGGCTGTGATAAGGGTGATATTGGGTCGTGGCTTCTGGTGCAAAGGAGGTCTTGATCATGGTCCTTTTAGTTCAAGGTTGAAGATGTTGGTCGTGCTACTTTCTGGTTCTAAGAAGGTGATCGAGTGTGTTACATTCTGGTTCGAGGGGTGATGTCTAGGTCGTGGAATATGTTCACAGGCTTATTGCCACCAATTCTATGCTTCAACATATGTTTCATGATGTTTTGTATGTTGTGTGATTGTGTAAAAACAATGTAACAGTAAAACGGGTAAAAGTGTAAACTAAAACTTGACTTTATAGAATATAAGGTTGTGATGATTTTCACAGATCGAAAATCATCTATATATACTAAACTAAACGTTGCAGTGCTTTCACCAAATGTTGTGTTGTTTAAGAAAACGGTTTCTAACCTAACTACCATAACTGCTAAACATTGGGCCTGTTTGGGTTAACCATTATGACCCATGTTGCAGTAGAATTCGACCCAATTACATAGACATAAACTATTTACAGAATTAAATAAATATTGTCTTAAACATAAATAATAAACATTGATCTAAAATCATTAGTAGGCTAACAATTTCCCCCTAATATTTTAGCATCAATTTTCTTCATGATCTGCTTGCTTTGGACTTCAAGTAATGACATCNTTAACCATTATGACCCATGTTGCAGTAGAATTCGACCCAATTACATAGACATAAACTATTTACAGAATTAAATAAATATTGTCTTAAACATAAATAATAAACATTGATCTAAAATCATTAGTAGGCTAACAATTTCCCCCTAATATTTTAGCATCAATTTTCTTCATGATCTGCTTGCTTTGGACTTCAAGTAATGACATCAAAGTCATTACTTCCTTGACTGCTGTGTTGTTCTTCATCTCCTTCTTCAAGCCTGACACCAAAATGGTCTTGTCTTGTTTCTAATGCTCCATCCTTTACTCCCTTGTCCTATTGGTCTGGTAGGTCCATGGCCAAGCCATCTTTGCTTGCTTCTCCCACCTGCAATGACTTTTCAACCCAAGGCACTTGGGCAGTCTCATGATAGATCACAACTAGATCAACAAATTTCTTGTAGCAGTTCATTACTGCTTCACCATCTTTGATGTCCAAACCTTGAAATTGTGCTATTATTCCCCATTTGTTACCAACAGTGACTGAGAAGTAGCCACCCAAACTTTCCACAACTTTCAACAAACATAGCAGATTCACTTCCACATCTTTAACAATGGGTGGTATTGCGTCAAGTGTATCATAATTTAGATGCACAAGGTAAAACCACTTTAACATATCCACAAACCTTTTATTGAACACTTCCCAATTCTTGTATAGTATGTTATCTTTCTTTAACAAATTCATTAAAGAAAGAAATCTGGAAAAAGAATTGACCTTGAGTGCATACAATGTTCCATTATGACTAAGATATTCATCATCAATGTAGTCTTGAGTGACTTCTTTATTCCAGTCTAAATCCTCCAATCCTTTAACTAATGAACATGCATTTCCTGGATCAACAGATTCAAAATATTTTTGCAAATATTGATTATGTTCTTTCACAACTTCTTTTGGCCCAATAGTTCTCTCTGTATCATCTTCAAGTGGAATCTGCAGGCTTGTTTCTTCATCATAGTACATGTGATAAATACTACATCTAGTATCCTTTATCTTGACAGAAAAACCTTGTTTCCTAAGCAATTTTAGACTGAGTATATTGAGTGAGATCTCAGGTGTATATTGCACATGTCTCACTACCAAATCACCATGTTCTGTCTTAATGGTTGCACTACCTATTCCATAAGAGAATATAAACTTTCTCTCATACTCTTCTTTCCCTATCATCTTAAACTTATAATTGACATCATTGAATAGTATTCTCCTAGGACATATATGGTAATTGTAATTTTTACTTACATACCAGATACTATTCCAATCTTCCTTGTCTGTTCCTTCCACCATGTAGTTTCCAAAGATATGCACCTTTTCTGGGTACATTCTTTCTTGTTTAATGATTTGATTGGTGATGTCAACTTCTTGTTGTAATTCGATCCCTGCCAATTTCTTCCTACTTTCACATGCCCAATAAGCATGCCCTTTCTCGTTGCATATGTAGAATTTGGATTTCTTTTCTCTCTTTGTTGTGGCAGTTTTCATTTTTTGTTCTTTCAAGCATTCTGATTCCTTTGTGGAATTGAATGCCTCATTCTCTAGTACAGTTTGTACAAGCAGTTGTTTCGCCTTGGGTGATATACTCTTCTTCCTCCTTGTATTCCACTGGTACATTCTTTTAGGGGTTTCTCTCAGCAAATAGCGGCCACTTTGGAAGCCTGTTGAATGTCGAATTGATGGTGTTTCCCATGGATTAGAGCCAGATCTCTGATACCAATTGTTCACAGGCTTATTGCCACCAATTCTATGCTTCAACATATGTTTCATGATGTTTTGTATGTTGTGTGATTGTGTAAAAACAATGTAACAGTAAAACGGGTAAAAGTGTAAACTAAAACTTGACTTTATAGAATATAAGTGATGAGACGAAAAATATTACATTTTTAAGGGTCATTTTGAGTCCTAAGTCGTATGTTTTTGGTTTGGGTTTCACCCAAAGTCGTTTCTTTTCTCATTTTAGGTACTTTTGAAGGGAAAATCACAAAAGAAGCATTTTCGGGCGTTTTCGGAGTGAAAAAGTGCGAAAAACAACAAAAACTCAAAAGACCTTGAAGATTACTGAAGGTGACGCCGTCACACTCTACTA
>LBNU01022770.1:14839-47915 GCA_014162995.1 Artemisia annua
GCTACTTTGACTTAAGAGTCCTTGTACTCTAAACGGTTTGTAATTCGAATGATATGTTTTGTCACATTTATAAACGTCCCGAGTCGTGGTCGTTAGCTATAAATGTGCTTGGTTTCTATTTGCGTAATACCCCCAGCACGATAGCTGCCATATTTGAGTTGGGGGTGTTACATTTCGTTTGCTTGTTGAGTTGTTTCGTTTGCTTGTCAAGTTGTTTCTTTTGAGTCTGTATGAAATGTATGTGGTTGAGAACTCTTGCGTGTTTTAACTTTTTGTATTTGGCTGATTCGCAACCTGAAAGAAAACCTCAAAATCCGCCTGTCTCTAAAGTTTGATGTTTGTTTTATCTAGTTTGATATATTGGTCTAACCGGTTAGATTTAAAGGATCATATTTAGGTATTATATAATAAGTACAGATGTTTGCATTCAATAATTAGCAAATTGATCCAGATTGCATACATCAATGTACAAACTACAAACTACTACTATAATTTTTATGATAATTTATGTTGGATATAACTTATGAAAATGGTATTCGGGTTAGTGTCGCTATATTACTGTAAACGTAGCTAATTTATCAAATCCAAAGGAAACTCGATTCGGATAATGTCACATATCTAAACATTGTAATGCTATCATGTTATAGAACAAAAAAACAATATAAATAAAAAATTGCTAAACTCTTAAGAGCCAAAGATTTATAACAGTGACACAAATATACTTAAGTGCATACAATTTGATAATTAGATTTTATCAAAATTAATGACATTTTCACATTATTCATTAGAATAAAATTTAATTGAAAAATAGATAGAAAAATACACAGCCATGGAATTAATAATTAATTGGTCCTGTATGTCATGATCTTAAAGCTTCCAATAATTTGCCACAAAGCCCCACACTGATATATATAGTAACTATTGTTTGGTGGTAAATACATCAATCCACAATTCCACATGATATGCTTTGGCTAAGAGTAAACATCTATTAAAAAAAATGACATTTCTTAGTACACAATTTAAAGTTTTTGGTAGAAGATGAAATTGCCAGAAATAAGGTTGGTGTTATCAGTCATATTTCTTAATGTACGTACAATATCTAGGCTTGCAATGGGGAAAAATATTATGTGTTTTCTTTTCATTTGCATGTTTTTTACATGTTTTCAAAAAGAAATTGCTGCTGGGTCAGATGATATTTGCTATTCAATGGGTAATACTTCAATCAAATCTTATTTCTTAATTTTTAGTTTTTAATGGCGGAAACGATATTTGTGCTCAAGTTAAATACGCATAATATAAAACATACATGAATCATATAATTCAAGTTTACATGCAATTTATCTTTAGCTTACAAGTATAATAGGGTCTCTTTGTTGTTATCGCATAGGGTCGCCACAAAACGTAAGACGGCCCTGCATTGGAGAACAACAATGCTGATCACAAGTGGAACTATTAGAGTGGTGGTGATTTGGACGAGAATTTTGTTATATGGAAAGATTGGCGCAAAGGAAATGTGCAAAATGTCTGGTAGATCGTGAATGAACGTACTTGAAATGTTTTTTGATTATATCATCCATAATCATCGTGGGATTTTGAGATGTTAAGACTAAAACTATAGATATATTATATAGAGGATACAGACACTCATTAGTGGACTTGCTTTACCCTTTATCAACTTTGACTTTGAATTTCAGTTTGTATATAAACTCTCATTTGTACCCATTCCAGTTAATGTGAAATACAAAAGTTTTTCCCTCCATAATATATTCTCTCCAATTATCAATAACCCAACATCCACTCTAACATTAAGCGTAACAATTTAACAAATTAGCAAAGTTTCAATACACTTACAAGTCACCAATCTCTCTAAAAAGCGGCAGTCATCTTTTTGTAGAATGCCCTTTCTTCTTGATCATGGGCAGTGTGAAACGTCCAGTTACACATCCAGTTCATCTGACGGGCTTCAAAATCTGAATTTAATAATACAAAATTAGTTATAAATAATCCTAAATGTTACACTGATATCATATAATTGATGTAATTAAAGTTAATAAAGAAAAACATACCATAGTCATGTCTTTCGTGACAGAGGGCATTCATGGCTATGTTAGTGGAGTATATCTCCACTGTTGTGATGGCCCCTCCATCAGGTNGCGGAAACGATATTTGTGCTCAAGTTAAATACGCATAATATAAAACATACATGAATCATATAATTCAAGTTTACATGCAATTTATCTTTAGCTTACAAGTATAATAGGGTCTCTTTGTTGTTATCGCATAGGGTCGCCACAAAACGTAAGACGGCCCTGCATTGGAGAACAACAATGCTGATCACAAGTGGAACTATTAGAGTGGTGGTGATTTGGACGAGAATTTTGTTATATGGAAAGATTGGCGCAAAGGAAATGTGCAAAATGTCTGGTAGATCGTGAATGAACGTACTTGAAATGTTTTTTGATTATATCATCCATAATCATCGTGGGATTTTGAGATGTTAAGACTAAAACTATAGATATATTATATAGAGGATACAAGCACTCATTAGTGGACTTGCTTTACCCTTTATCAACTTTGACTTTGAATTTCAGTTTGTATATAAACTCTCATTTGTACCCATTTCTAGTTAATGTGAAATACAAAAGTTTTTCCCTCCATAATATTTTCTCTCCAATTATCAATAAACCAACATCCACTCTAACATTAAGCGTAACAATTTAACAAATTAGCAAAGTTTCAATACACTTACAAGTCACCAATCTCTCTAAAAAGCGGCAGTCATCTTTTTGTAGAATGCCCTTTCTTCTTGATCATGGGCAGTGTGAACGTCCAGTTACACATCCAGTTAATCCGACGGGCTTCAAAATCTGAATTTAATAATACAAAATTAGTTACAAATAATCCTAAATGTTACACTGATATCATATAATTGATGTAATTAAAGTTAATAAAGAAAAACATACCATAGTCATGTCTTTCGTGACAGAGGGCATTCATGGCTATGTTAGTGGAGTATATCTCCACTGTTGTGATGGCCCCTCCATCAGGTTCAAACAACATGACATTATACTCCTCCCCCGGGACAACCTGAGTAAACACCATCCACTGACCAGGTTCCATTTTCAAGTCTTGAACCAGTCTCAACCAACCAAACCAAAACAGGAAGGAGTGGACATATCGATCATAGACATTTTCACTTTCAACCCTAACTTCGTACTAAGTGGTGTTAATAGTAACCACGACCGAGTACGTAGGGGTTGGACCATTCAAATATCTCAGAAAATGTTCTGGAAATAACTGCATAAGCAGATATTTGTCTGTCACTGGCACTAAACATCACCAAAACTGTGCGCTTTGGGGTTCGTAATTATGAAATTCCTCCATAGCCTCGCTGTAGCAAGTAACATAAAACACATCCTCACCCTCTTCTACAAAATGTATGTAAGCAACATCCGAACAGGTGATGTTGTGCATAACAAAATCATTCCACCTAGCTCACTCAATAACACAGACTGACTCTTAGACTCTCCTACACTAACTCTCCATCTAATGCCCGTACAGTTAACTAAGTAAATATAAAGATTGCCATGATAGGAACCTCCTAACACGTAGTCATTATGCAGTTCCTGTATGTCAAAATTAATTTTTAAGCATTGTCAATTTCTTAAAGGGACTATGTTATGAAGCAGGCATCATTTCCCCTTTATTAGAAACTAGTTTCTTAGAGAAATAACACTTAATTCATATATGGTGTTAACTTACAAACTCATCCAAAACATCTTCAGGATTGTCCACCGCGCACGCAAATTGATTCCCATACATTTTGACTGCATTAACGATTAAGATTAACAAAAATAACGTTTGAATGAAATAAAAATAAGTAAATATTGTTACCTGGTATGTCTGTTGTTTGATTTTGCACACTTGCTAAGTTTCGATGGTATGTGTTTGTGGGTGTGTGATTTGATCAGTTGAAAGAAGATAAAATGTGTTTGTATGTGTGATTTGATAGTGTTAATGTGTTATACACGACTTAGGTTATTTGCAAAAAAATGTCCTCGTCGATATTCGTGCCTGGGAAGTAGATGAAGGGTGTTAAAGGCGGGAAAAGTGAATTGACAAAATTACCCTCACGTGCAACGCACGTGAGGACTAACCAACGGGATTTTCTAACGAGTGTTAGCCAAAATATTGAATTTGCAACTACAGTAACTCTTCATGGGCCATTCTTGTAGAAAAATAAAACGTTAAGGACATTTCTTGCAGATATTTTTTTGGAGGACATTCTATGCAATTTTCAGAAAGTTCAAGGACATTTTTGCAGTTTCTCTTCCTTTAATAAGTGCTAAAATTCGCATCATAAAGTATACTTAAGAAAGTTGCACTATAAAGAAAATAGCACGAATATCAAAGGTTGCACATACTGTACTAAAACATAACCATTTTTGAAAAATATTACATTTCGTAACCCAAGGGCCACACCCAGCATACATGTAGGTCCGTCCTTGAATGCATATCATCACTCTTATTTAAAATATTTATATACAAGACCGGAGGTACACTCGACTCAACTGTACCTGATTAGTAAATAGATGTGTCGTTAGAGACAGAGTTAGAAAATATCAAAAAAAATTTGTTAACCAAACTTGAACCCGTGACCTCTTGACTTCTTGTCGTGTTGAGACGTTTACGACTCTAAGGCTTGGTGTAGTGGTAATGGTCTGACCATCTTCAAGCTAGTGTCACATCAACATCTTTTCTTATCGTATTCTAAACAATTTAACTCACAGTATTACCACTTCTACCACTTTTAAATATTTAGACCATTGAACTTGTTATGTTTTCGTTCTCATCTTAGGTTCACATCACGTAACCAATAATGTTACGCATGGTCATGACACTTCACGTATAGCCAAGGCTACCGTTACAACTAATCTATCACATATAAGTTTCTAACAATACTGAATCCCAAACAATACTTTGACTTTCACTTCATACATATTTTGACTTTTGACATTAATAATTAGAACATCATAACAATCTTTTAGACTCTACAATTCTAAAAACATAAGACTGACCATAATACGGGCCAGGAGGACGCACCCCCAAACCACGTATCAAACTTAAAATCACCACCACTACGCATGGTGGTGTGTATTAGTCATGGTTCTAAAAGGCGCGCAAAGGCCCCGCAAAGGCGTGAGCTTGGTCATGCCACCGCGCCACGCCTTATGCCACGTCATTTTGTAAACTCGATATATATGAAATATGATATAAATATATAAATATTTTCATATTTTGTGCCACCTTATGCCACGTCTTATAAACGCAAAAGTTTCGCCTTGGCCGCTAAAACGTGAGGCTTGGTCATGCTGCCACGCCACGCTTCGCGCTATTTATAACCTTGGTATTAGTATGCGTATTTGATAGCTGAACGTTACGCTAAGTTGGCGGTGATAATATACTAGCCTAACAATCCCCAAACTACAAGGACTAAAAGAACAAATCATTTGATATTTTCTGTCACCTCAACCAAACACATCCATTTCATTTCCGTCAACCAAAACACACCCACCATCGCCGCTGACCTCCGACATGTGGAGAACAACAACAAAAACAACAAACTTACTGAGTCACCTCACTCAACTCGCCACCTCAAAACCCAACCGCATCCTTCAACCACCTTACATCCTCACATCTCGAATCACAGATGCTGACGTCATCAACGCGCCAATCACCAGATCCAGCTCGACCGCCGTGACGTCAGCATCATCATCTCCAGGTTTATCGAAGCTAGGTGTTTCCGGTGACGTCATCGGTGCGACGTCGTTGGGAGTGAAGGAAGTTGTGGATGTGATGAGAGGTTATGGGAGGTGTTATTGGGAGTTGTCTAAAGCTAAACTTAGGTTAGTTATTTTCATTTTCTATTTATTTGTTTATTTGTTATTTGTGTTTTATTAATATGATTGTTGTGACTGATTAAGTAGAAATGGAAGTGCTTGTTGCGTTATTCGTGTGGTCGGGATGAAGACGTGTGTAGGGAGATATTGCGCGTGATGAATGATATCATATTGATGATTGATTAGTGTGAACATTTTTATATGTTGTTAGCCGGGCTGATGTGAATATATTTCTTGTGATAGAAATTAGAATTTGATCTTTTATTGTATTGTGAGCAACTTGAGTGGAGAGGCGGACCTAGGACTCTTAAGTCATTAGGTGCCCAATTTTTTTTACTGTATAAAGGAAAAAAGTATGAACTAAAAGGTATGATTTTGATTAAAACGAGTGAACAAAGTAGGAACACACGTATTTCTTTTGACATATTAGTGCACTAACTAAATAGGGCATGCATTTATGTGACACAAAATTTAGGGAACAGGTTCATTTCAGAGAAATCGGGATTTTTAACGAAAATTTACGCTAGGCGGTAAACCTCCATCGGGTTCCCGGGAACCCCCTAGGTCGTCCACCCCTGCTTTAGTGCAATAGGTGTTGGAAAGATTGTAGTATCTCTAAAAGCCAATAGGAAATATTAAGCTTGGATAAGTGTCCTTTAACAAAAAGGAATGACATAATTAAATAGAATAGTAGAGGACTTAGCTCATTATATGTGATACGAGAGTGTATCTGTTGGGTGCTTTCTAGAAGCTAAATTCAATAATAAAGATTCCTTAATATCAACTAGGCATTAGGCATTGGTATACCCAACATTCCCATTCGTGTTTCTATGTTCTGACCAATTGCCCCTTTAAAAATAGTAGCAACAAAGATGCTTTGTCGTATGATTAGGAACACTAGTTGAAATGTCACCGAGGCATCAAATGAATAACCCTATGGTATGTAACCCACCAACAAAGATTGAAGCATGACATGAAGGAGCTTCTCTTGACCGAGGGCATGACTTTTGATAAGAACGCGTGGAGAGCTAGAATAGGTCTAGGTCGTCTTCTGTTACGAGGTAGTTTTGCGTGTAGGATTTATAGGTAACTTTTAGTAGCCTTGGTACATTTCTGTCGTGCGTTGAGCTTTTTACCCCACGTTTTAGGTATAGAGAGTCATAGCTAGTTCCCTTTAGACTGTCTAGGTGATTTTTAGTAGCCTGTTGTGTACATATTTGCCTTTGCCTTTAGGTATAGAGCCCATAGGTATGTCTTCAAACTTCGCTGCCCCCTTTGGACATAGAATTATTTTTTCTATCATAGGCCTGTTTCCCTGCCAGCGGTTATGCTTCTATGGATTTCATGCTTGTAATGTATTTTACCAGGGTGTGTTATCCCTTTTACCCAAAAAAATCATTATATAGGTTTAGATCTGGATTTTGCTATTTACCCTAAACGATTTTGATTAAATCGTTGGTTAGGGTTTTGATGGTTATTGGATCGCTGGATATTTAATATGTTTATTTCCACAGCAACGATCCTTTGTNATAAAATGGTGCATATGTCATGTACATAAGATAGGTATGTTCAGGGGCGGGTCTAGGATGGTTCCAGAGGTTTACGGGAACCCAATGAATGTTTGTCGCCTAATGTAATTTTTCGTTAAAAATCTCAATTGCTCCGAAATAAATCTGGTCCCGAAATTATGTCACACAATACTTGCACGTCTTATTTAGTTATAACTTATTTACCAGTTTTAATGAAATCGTACATTTTAGCTCATTTTATTTCCTTTTTACTCGTAAAAAAAAATAGTGCACATGATGACTTAAAGTCATGGATCCGCCTCTGGGTATATTACCACATGTTGGAAAAAAATGGTCTGCAAACTGTTCAACCTATAGCAATGTGATAGGAAGTTGGCAAGCTAAACAATAAAGTTACAACGTATATTTTGGTATAATGGTTTAATGGGGATGAAGAAGGAGCTGTTGGGAGCTTTACGGCAATGAAATGCAAAAGTTTTCTGATTTTAATGAAATAGAAGAACAATGTGGAGAAGTTCAAATGCGAGATGAAGATCACAATTGTTTGAAGGTTAATGGAATGATACATAATTACATATCAAAAGTCATGTGACCCGCACACGGCTAACTAC
Source organism: Artemisia annua (assembly GCA_014162995.1). Classification (NCBI taxonomy): domain Eukaryota; kingdom Viridiplantae; phylum Streptophyta; class Magnoliopsida; order Asterales; family Asteraceae; genus Artemisia; species Artemisia annua. The sequence goes on from LBNU01022770.1 coordinate 22,880, forward strand.
CATTTGAGTAAAACTTTTAGCGGGAAAGTTGTTATACGGAGTAGTTTTTTCTTTATAATTCTTGTTCGCTTTCGCTTTCAATTTCCATGTCTTGATTTGTAACTAAATTCTCTCTCAATTCTCAATCATTCGGTAATAACAATTCACTAATCATTTAATCATAATTCCGAGTTCGTTTTTTTACTAATGTGAATTCCTGATTATCTAGAGAAACAATGAGTTGAGGACAAGCTAATGATCCGAACCGTTCTCCATTTCAAAAGTAAATTAACGAATATGAGCATACTAAGGTATTTATGATTGGTTAATTGAGTATTAAACTGAAGTTTGTTAAACCATATTTATTTTAAGGTTTCTTGTGACCAATTACCTAAGGGCTTGCGTAGCAAATCTTACATAGTTTAGGACTTTAAGCGCTATATGTATATATATATATATATATATATATATATATATATATATATATATGTATATATGTATATATGTATATATGTATATATGTATATATGTATATATGTATATGTATATGTATATGTATATGTATATGTATATGTATATGTGTGTGTGTGTGTGTGTGTGTGTGTTTGTGTGCGCGCGCGCGCGCGCGTGCGTGCATGTCCCCCATGCTCGTATGTGTTTATGCTTTTATATCCCCGTTTATGCTTTTATATCCCCCATGCTCATAGGCGTTTATGCTTTTATATCCCCACGCTTGTGTGTTTATACTTTCATAGTTCAACTATTCATGCAAATCTACACATCCACACATATTTGAGCACATTCACCCTCACACATACACTTGCCTTGCTGGAGGTCTTCATGGAAGTAATCTCCCTACTCTCGGGTTTACCCTAAGGTAGGGGTATGATCCGTCTACATTCCACCTCCCCTATACCTTGTTCAGATGGGATTGAGTATTGTTGTTGTTGTGGTGGTGGTTGTTGTATTGACAAAGGAATGACCGAATGAACAACATTACTTACATTCCCTTGCACTTTACTTTCATATGAATGGCCTATGAGATGTCACGAAGGATCACTCTACAGGTATACAGTTGGACAAATATCACAATCAGTTCCAACTTAAGTAGATGTCCCTGCAGCTAATATTTTGTTAGACAGCCGAAATGTAAACCAAATAGGCGATCGGCATTATGCTTAAACTGATAAAGGGTGAACACCAACCTCCATCTCCCTTCTTCTTGATTCTAATGAGAGAGCATGATTATCCCCCGGATTATGAACTTGGGTATATGGTGTAAAATGTTTAACTTCACAGATTTCGATTTTTTTAACTATCAAAGTTTGTTTTCGTATGCTAAGTTTCTATATAGAGAAACAGCCACGAAGCGTACTACTATACGAGAATCGAGCTGTATGCCTTGTATGTTTTAGTGTTTATGTATGTAGACGTTAGCTGATTATGATTTTTTTTTTTTTTTTTTTTTTTTTTTTTTTTTTTTTTTTTTTTTTTTTTTTTTTTTTTTTTTTTTTTTTTTTTTTTTTTTTTTTTTTTTTTTTGTGGGCTGTACTGAAAGTGGAAGCAATACTTGCATGACTTAGAGGCACAATGTTGTACCAGTTGAAATGACCCTTCATCTTGCATTGTGGTAAATGTCATCCCGCCTTTTTTTGTTCTGATGAAGAATCTAGGGTTATTGATGATCATTTATGTAAATGATCCTAGAGCTTATGTTGTGGTTGACCTTTAATAGCATTAGACTTCAAGCAATGCACAAGATACCTGAGCATGTTTCTAGCGTTTGTAATAGCCGATGACAGGATTTTTAGTTTACTGCTCTCTTGCACGTACACTACTCGCCAATTTGTTTTGTGGTATCTACAATTGATATGTGTGCAGGAAGAATATTCCTTCAGTTTGTTATGTCGATTGAGATATCTTTTATCATTCTTGGTTCTGTTATATTTAATATCATTTATTGTCAGGATAGATGTAAGGAATATGTTATTTTTCATGTGCCTCACCTGCTTCCCTTGTTCTATATTTTTTTTAGCATGCTAGTGGTTGCTACATCTGGAGCCGGTTATGTTCTTGGGAGCGGTAGTACTGTTGATTTAGCTGGCCTTTGTTACACTTGTGCGGGAACAATGATGGTAGCAGCATCTGCTAACACTTTAAACCAGGTTGGTATAAATGTTTACTTGTATGCCTTTTGATCTACATTGCTTTATAATAGCCCTGCTTTAAGTTAACAGTATGAAATTGAACAAACTGGAACTTCTATTCCTTTACGCTTTTCTTACCCTTGATTGTTTTAAATGTTTACTTGTATGCCTTTTGATCTACATTGCTTTATAATAGCCCTGCTTTAAGTGAACAGTATGAAATTGAACAAACTGGAACTTCTATTCCTTTACGCTTTTCTTACCCTTGATTGTTTTATTACTGCTATTACTGCTGTTTTGGTACTTCCTTTTTTTTTTTTTTAATAATTTTGGGGAGGGAAGAATTTGTCAACAGAAAAAAAAGCCGAAAAGAAATTGACAAAGCTATGTTTGTCTCTTATCCTTATAAAACATTTCAGTTATGCATTGCGTTTATTACTGTAGTAACTTGTCATTTGTGTATTAGGTATTCGAGGTTAAGAATGACGCATTGATGAATAGAACAAGGAGAAGACCGTTACCATCAGGACGCCTTACTATTCCTCATGCTGTTACATGGGCTTCATCCGTTGGTCTTGCTGGCACAGCTCTACTTGCAAGCAAGGTGGGAAATTGATTTCATGAATAGAATATCATAAAAGAAGTTCTGTGAAAACAGCAAACACTGTAATTGCTGTCACGAGTCTTTATCTTGAGAGGTTAGACGGAGGTAGCATTGTCGACCCAATTATTTAAATATAGGTCGGTTTGGGCTCTATTTTATCTCCAACTGGTCAAATTGTTCTCACATGTTTTGAAACCTCCCAAGTCGCTTATTAAATTTCTTTTCTATTATAAAACGTAAATAAAATGAACCAATAAACTGTTGACGGGCTGGTCCAATCCGACTCAAATCAATAAGTTAACCTCCCGCCCATTTTGGCACCTCCGATCTACATTAAGTTGTAATACTAAATGAGAATATTTATGGCAAGATTTTTGCAGGCTAATTTATTGGCTGCTGGACTTGGAGCTTCAAATCTCTTTCTTTATGCATTTGTATACACCCCATTGAAGCAGATACATCCTGTGAATACTTGGGTTGGGGCTGTCGTTGGTGCAATTCCTCCTCTTCTTGGGTAATCATTTTCTTTATACACACCGATATTTGATGCTATTCTAAGGTTTCATAGTTAGCTATTTATTTCGTCTTGATGCTGTTCCAATGTTTAATGGTTTCTAGTCAAATCCTTTTGGGGTTTTCTTAAAAATGTGATTTCAAAGGTTATTCATTGGATATGAAGATTTCTACTGTTTTCATGTCAATAATCTGTTCTTAAGTTATACTTGCTTCGACCTGTGAAAGTTGCAACGATTTTTTCTCCCGATATTGCATAGAGTTTTTGTTTCCAGAGAGGTGTACCCTAACTAACACCAATGTAACCATCTAAATCACCACAGTTTCTATGTGTAGGCAAAGCTTGTGCTGTATTGCACATTCACTCTCACTATCAAAAGGGTTTGTTGGTAGCCATATATCTACTCTTTCTGGAATGTTTTTAAAATAATGAGAGACCTATTTGTTCATTTATAGTATTTAGTTATCTACATAGATGGAGAAGATTCTTTATTCTCTATATTGAAGGGCATTTTGGTAATTTGATTACTGGACCGTTACTACATGTCAAGGGTTATTATTTTTCATGAGACTGTAGGAGTAAACATTTTTGTGATATAACTTGACGGGTTGGAGGGCTATAGAATGTCTGTTTTCTCTTTGTTTAACCAACATGTGTGTATTACCACACTTACGTTTCAAGATTTGCATCCTTAACTTTTCTTCTTATCTCTTACTTCAAAGGTGGGCTGCAGCTTCTGGTCAGATATCACTCAATGGATGGATCCTTCCTGCCGCTCTGTATTTTTGGCAAATTCCACATTTTATGGCCCTTGCATATTTATGCCGTGAAGACTATGCAGCTGGAGGGTATGTAACCATGTTTTTTATTACAATATTTATTCATAGATTGTGTCATGTGATTTTGTGTGATCAGAAATGTGTACTTGACCTCAGAGCATGGAGGTGACTTTGTCGATTCATTTGCCTAAGTCTTGGTTGATTTGGGTGATTAATATAGTGTATTTAACATTGTCAACCCATTTGATGCATTTGTCTGATAACAAAATTGAATTTGGTTTTTTGTGCCAAACAAAAATTAACTTGGTTGGCACCCTAGTTAATCCTTCATCACTCCCGATGCAGTGTTTCACAGGACATCTAGTTTAATAAAAAATGTTAAAAAGCTATTGGTCCAACATATAAAATGATCTTCAATGAAAAAGGCAAATACTATGGTTCGTGTTATTAAAAATATACTCATGTTGAGTATTTTGGTGTTCAAATTAATTGATGAGAGTGTATATGTAATTCAGCATTATCTTTGTACGTTTTATTTTTTTGATATAGAACTATTTTGGTTTCTTAAACACAAAACTTATGTTTGTATATCAAGTTGCTAATTTTGTGTATGCACTATCTTGCCTTATATTTATCAGTTCCAACTTTCTGTGATATCTAGGTTTAAGATGTTCTCTCTTGCTGATCCTTCGGGTAGGAGAACAGCCTTGGTGGCTTTAAGGAATTGCATATATCTTATTCCATTGGGGTACTTGGCTTATGATTGTAAGTTCTCTATGAACTAAATGAAATTCATTATCGGATATTCATCTTTGTTTATGTACTTATTATATATCCTGATAAAAACAAATTAATACTCTATGCTCATGTCATAAATAGTAAAATACCATTTAGAATTGCACCATGAATGTTGCAATGTACAGCTTGATTTGGAATGCTAGAAAAATGTTTCGACTAAATGTTAAAATTTACACTACCCTTTAATAATGATGAAGCACTCGAATCTTGTGGATTGTAATAATAACTTATTACAATATTACAAGAACAAGTAGGTGTAGTTGTAACTTTTACCTTCCTAGAAATGGAAATATTGCAAATTTTCTCATCTTACGTTCACAAAGTTTACTGGGAGTTTTATGCGACAAAGAATGTATGCTGTTTAGGTGTATAGACTGCTGAAGTTTTGTTTCTATTAGCTATCTATTTTCATTCCATTTGCTTTCTAAGTTTAATTTGGCAAGAGCTGTAGTCTATATGATTTTGACGTGTTTTCCCCTTACCGCATGAAATATATTGCAGGGGGTATTACTTCTGGATGGTTCTGTCTTGAATCAACACTTCTGGCTCTAGCAATTAGTGGAACATCAGTATCGTTTCTCCTGAACCGTAATAAAGAAACTGCAAGAAGAATGTTCCATGCCAGCCTTCTCTATCTTCCCGTATTCATGTCTGGGCTTATGTTTCACCGAGTTTATAATGATGACCATCAATCACTAGTAGCAGAAAACACCAAGGATAATATGGTCACTTCACAAACAACTACCACCCATGAGCAGGGTATTAGAAATCCTGAGAAGATAAGACGCAATCATTCTAGACCACCTGTGGCTTATGCGTCTGTTGCTCCATTTCCCTTTTTGCCAGCTCCTATATACGCTTCCTCTTGAGTTATTCCAGCTTGTTTCATATACACCTCAACTTGATTATGAGATCATTGTAGAAAGGTAACATGTAAAAGGATTTTGCTAAAGCATTTCTCCAATTCTTGTGGTTTTAAGCTAGTAGGGTGACGCCAATGAAATCCCGGTGTTGTTTATTATAAAATTTGGTCTGCAACTTCTTCGGGGGCCCTGTTTGGCGTTTTTATTTGAGGTTTTTGGGTAATGATGATTATTACCTAGATTTTGGCATGCGATGTTTGCGCGATGAGAGTGATAATTAAAAAATTTTTTTGGGCCGCCCTGACCATTCACATGTTGATGAATACTGCTGTTTTGTATCATGAGTCACATCATGCTATGGTTTTGTGATGTATTTTGGAGTTGAAACCACCAATTACCAATTGGTGGATTGATGACCATGCAAGCGTTAAAGTTGTCAAAACCCGAGCATGTATATTACTAGTGGGGTCAGCATTCATATAGGGACTTGAGTGAAAAATCGAGTGTAACCTGTCTCCGAGTTGTTGACATGACCTAATTGAAAGTCGAGGCTTTTTTTTGCTACAAATCTAGTAATTAGTCGGAACGAGTTCTTGCCACGCTCAGTATCAAAGGAAAAGAGACATGGAAAATGCGCAAATGTTGGTTTTGACTTGAAATTTAGGCACAAACCAACTTCTAATTCTTGAGCTTAAAGAGAAAACCAAAGCAAATTATTTCCTTATAACTGTGTTCTTGAGATGGAACTAAAGTTGGTTGTACGAGTATCATTAATAATGAAAAGCAAAAAAAAAAAAAAAAAAAAAAAGCTGGATAAAAGAGGGGAAGTTTACGGACCCTCATAAGGGGTTCGTCGAGGCCCTGTGCAGCTGCCCGGTTTGTACAAGTGGCATCGCAGATTGTACATTTTGACCAAAACACTTTATTGTCAATCAATCATAGAGAGGTCTTATAAGCATAACCCAAAAGAAAAGAAAAAAAAATGATGAAAAAAAGAGAAGAAGAAGAAAAAAAAAAAAAAAAAAAAAATGACCAAATAGAAAGTTTCGTTTCTTTAATATTTCTTACTAAAAAAACTTAGCAATTAACCAAGTAAGGTTTTGTTTGATAGCTCATTAATGAAACAATTCAGCAATAAAAATCTGAATCGGTCAAAGGTAGTCATGTTTGGTAATTTTTTTTCACTCTTAATTACTTCACTAAGGGTGAAATCGTTAAGCATCAAGGGGATGAAAAATGATTCAGCAACAAATGTTACATAAATATTATCTTTCTTTCTTTTTTTTTTTAAATGATTTCCTATGCATGTATTTTACAAACTCCCCTTTTGATGTCTTTCTTTCTTTTCTTCTCATCCATATTTTGACTTATATATTTAAATTTATCTACAAATGTACTTATGCATGACTTGTACGTTACTTTAACAAAGTAGTCGACATATACAACATTAGAAAAAATTTATACGCCAAAATTTTAAGCTAAACAATATTCACCCAAAAATTAAAAGTACAAACAATCTATAAGATGATATGTATCAACACGTAATGACTCATAATGAATAATTAAATGATTAATAATTGAAAAAATAAATCCTTCTTTCAAAATGTTACTATAGTAATTTATGTCATAGATATATCTATCGAAAGTATTTGTCAAACAACATGTTTCATTCAGAACCAACTTGATTCAGAGACTTTAAATCATTCAGAGGCTTTGAATCATCGGCATTAAATCATTTTGTTTGATCAAACAGCCCCTAAAACTAAACAAAATGCATAAACAAGTAGTAGTAACTTTTAGGTAAAGTATGAAATGAATAAAAAATAAACAAAGACCAACATCGACCCAATTCTTTTAAAAAAGGAAAAACCCACCGAATAAGTTTGACATTCCTAGTCATCGTTCACCTTATAAAACGCCACCCACCGTCACTTGAAACAGAATCATCAAACATGACAAAACCCTAATAAAACCACCTGACGTCATTTCAAACACTAACCCCAACTGTTCATCCTAACAATAATAATAATAATGGCTGCTGCTTCTTCAATTGCGTTTTCATCAGGAAAGGTTGCAACTTTTAATAAGTTTCAATCTGTTATTAATCCTGCTGCTAGAAACCCCTCCTCTATTGTAAGTTTTTTTATATTAGTTTTTATTATATGCTGCTTTAATAGACATGCATGTTGTTGTTATATATGTTGTGCTTTACATTTAATTTGGCGTGGTTGTTGCTATTCATGATTAGTTGTTGAAGGAGTTATTGTGTTTTTGGGTTTTTTTTATTGTATAGTTATAGCTTAGTTGTTGTTGTTGTTGTTGTTTTTTCCCCCCCTTGTTGTTAAGTGGTGGTTAGTGTTAAAAGCATTTGTTTTTCTTTCGGTAATTAAGAGGCAGAAACCTCTTCTTCTTCTTTTTTTTTCTTTTTTTTTTCTTTTTTTTATATATATATATATATATATATATATATATATATATATATATATATATATATATATATAAAANAATGCTAAATAGTTTGAATATATAATTTGAGTTAAGTGGGTCCACCCGACAACCCGTTCAACTAGAGCCGTCCTTGAGGGTTGACGACAGCCCAGGGCCTCAAAATTTGTTCCGTTAACAATTATATACGTTTGTCCACATATTTTTCTCAAAGGAAAAAACAATCAGGTGAGAATACAATACATCTGAAATTGTTCATGTTTTGAAAGTTTAAATGGCTATTTTGCATAATTTTTATAAAATTGGGACACTTTTTATATCACATTATTTTTCCTAGGGCCAGGGCCCCCAAAATCTCCGGGACAGCCATGCGGGTTTAACCCTTTGAAATGAATGGGTTAAATGTGTTGTCTTGAACTTATGTGTAAACATGTTACTGTTGATACAAATCACCTGATTATTTTGGGTTGTTTTGACCCGCCTATGAACCCGCCAACCCGAACCCCACCTGAAATGCCACCTCTAAACTATATGTATGCATGCATGTGTCTGTGTTTGAGTTTGGCTTCTTTATTTATGTTTGGTAATGAAGTTAGTAAGTTACTATCTAAACAAAAATAGTTCTGTTTGGTACTTCAGCTTGTGTTTTTTTGGATTTTGTCGAAAAATAGAAGTTAGATAGAACAAAAGTAAACGTTCAGCTAAACACTGTTTTTTTTCATGTACTGATAATGACATTTAATTGTATGACACTATGAATATGACACTTTTGTCTTTTCACCCAGGAAAATAGTAGTAATTGTTAAGGTTTCAGATTTTGGTAATTGTTTAGAAAACGTTTACTTTTTCAACTATTAGGAGTACCTGCACAATTTTGGCCCAATCGTGTAGCCTCGATGGACTTATTATATATTAGTACATCATGTGCAACTTCTATAAACCATTGTACTTGCAGTAGTCCTAAAAATTCTCAAATGTTTTCAATATTAAAAGTGATCCGGTGTTATGATCATAAACCGTAGTGAAATGGCACATATATTATATTTCATTATGTTTTAAAAGAAGACAAAATTGCCAATTGATCCAGGGTTTTTGCCCGTATTCGACTGTTATGTTTCTATAATTATAATTACCACATTTAAGAAGGAACCATTATTTCATTATGTATTGTTATACGAAGTAACAAATATTTTGAGAAAGATTGAAGCACACAAAAAATCTAATTTGAAGTATTGGAAACGCCATGAACTTAGAATAAATATATTTTAGAGAAGTAAATTGTTTGTAAAGAAGCTGCCCAGAGTTCCACTGGATCTTGAGTGCAATGTAATGTCATAGAACCAATTTGAATGACATCTGTTTCAGTTTTCAGAATTTATTTTAGTGTCTTAATATTATTGTTGTTTATGAACTCAAAATTACATGGAGTATTGTTTAAAGAAACTCACACGGTAGAGTCTCGGGATTGTTTTGGCCAAATTGGAATGGGTGGAAATGTTTAGTTTATCCAGAGTATTAATTCAGAAACGAAGCAATAATAGCCAATTTGGTTGTAAAAAGTTGTGTAGATGCATATATTTTGAATATCATCTTTCTACCTAATAAAAAGCCGCATGTACGAGTAACTCTTTGTTTTGTATTCAGAGCTGCAAGGTTAATTTTGGGGAAAATGGGAGGCCATGTGTACAAACCCTCACCAGCAGCCTTAAAACATTCCCTAAACTTTATACTCCACAAGAGTTGACGGGAGATGCAGTAAGGAAAGATAAAACCAGACTGCGATTATTTTCAGGAACTGCCAACCCCACACTTTCTCAGGTACGCAGTTCGGCCAATGGTCAGAGACTTGCTTGTCTTTTTTTACCTTCATAAAACTTGTGCAAGAAATGTGTATCAGGTTGTCATTGCGCTTCAGTTTGCAGTGTTAAGTTTAATTTAAGTCGGAGTGTCGGACTAATGAGTAATGACTATATTACGTCAAATGCTGATTATCATTCGACACAAGAACTTTGGATGGTTATAAATATGTACACCTACTAAATATCATATAATCTTTTTTTAGCAAATAACCTAAAAACTTCACTGTATTCCCGAGAACATGTCGATTTTTCAGAATTCAGAACCTGAACTTAATCCTAGAACATGTTGAACTTCCACTTTATGTGCGTTTGTTTACCCAGTGATGAAAGACCCAAACAACAAGGGTAGGGAAGTGAAAGAATGAAAGGCACATCTTCATTTTCATTGATAGAGAAAAAAAATATGTCTTCATAGTATCCCTTGATGTCATTCTCACATCATACTTTGGGACTTACTTATGTCTGATACTAGATTCTCTTACAATTTTTTAAATTTTTGTTGAGTTTTTTTTATTGATGTTTACTTATTATGCTTTCTCATGTTATTGACTGGGATAGGAAATTGCATCCTACATGGGTCTGGACCTTGGAGATATCAACATAAAACGGTTTGCCGATGGTGAAATATACGTTCAGTTACGTGAGAGTGTTAGAGGGTGCGATGTATTTCTTGTGCAGCCAACATGCCCTGCTGCAAATGAGAATATCATGGAGCTTTTGGTAATGATAGATGCTTGTCGGAGGGCATCTGCCAAAACTGTTACAGCAGTTATCCCATACTTTGGATATGCAAGGGCTGATAGAAAGGTAACACATCATTTAGTGTAATACAAAAACACCTAAACAACTGGCTAAATTATACCATGTGAACTTGAAAACTAATTTCATGTAGCGTACTATCTTTGTCTACTTGAACTCGTGAATTGTTTTAATATCATATATATATTTTTTTTCTGTCTACCTATACCCATTCTCAATCCTGTTTCCAAATTTAAAGACCGCTCATTGTTGATAAAATCATGATCGTATTCAGTTTAATGTATTAACTCCACTAAAAATAATTCATGTAGTACTTCACACTTCACAGTTGCATGTAGTTTATTGATCAGTATCTTTTAATCATGGTGTCATTGGATGATATACTGATTTCTTTGTCCTCTGCTTCATCTGTCTTTCACTTCAACCTGGCCTTAAAATCCATATATGTGGAATAAGTATGGTCGAGAGGAAAAGCAAATAAATAGTCCCTAGATAAACAAATAAATAGTCACTAGATTTGTAGTTGATTCTGACAAGAATTTCTGCAAAGGTTTGCTGTTACTTGCAGGGTAATCTTGGCTAAATGGTCATGCGTTACTTGCCCATTATTGTGTTTATGACATTCTGTTTCAATCTGCTTAATATAAAATAGAATGGGGTCATTGTGTTTGTTTGTTTCTGATGATTTAATTAATCATATTAATATTCTTCCACTGTTCAGACTCAAGGTCGAGAATCAATTGCAGCTAAACTTGTTGCAAACGTTATAACTGTAGCTGGGGCAGACCGTGTTCTTGCTTGTGATCTTCATTCTGGGCAATCTCAAGGCTATTTTGACATTCCAGTTAATCACATACATGGTCAGGTAATAAGACATAATCTGTTAGGCCAGTCCTGTAGTTATTTCCTGGTTTATAGATTCGTATCAAGTCGCATGATACGGATTAGAGCTTTTTGGTGTTTAGTATATAGATAACGAATTATGGTGGTTAAATATCTTTTTTGTACGTATTTTCTTCCATTACTGGGTCTAATTTGTTCAATATGCATAAATAGCCGGTCATACTTGATTACCTTGCCAGCAAGACCATTTCTGTTGAGGATTTAGTAGTCGTCTCCCCAGATGTTGGTGGGGTCGCTAGAGCCCGTGCTTTTGCAAAGAAATTATCTGATGCACCATTGGCCATTGTTGATAAGCGGCGTCATGGACACAACGTTGCAGAGGTAATGACTTCTGATGCGTATGCTATTCTGTTGATAATTATTGAAGTGTATTCTTTCACTTTCGCGTCTTTTTGGGCCCCTGATATATCTAGCATAATGTTGCAGGTAATGAATTTGATTGGTGATGTAAAGGGTAAAGTAGCAGTGATGGTGGATGACATGATTGACACTGCTGGTGAATACTCTCTCTTGCCTAATTTATTGCTCATTTTATTATACTAATCCATGTTGAACTTTTAAATTGCTTTGCCTTAACTTGGAAGAAATAACACTAGGCAATAGTGATATAAAATGATTGGCCTTGGAATATTTAACATAAATACTTAAGAAAGCCTTCTTGGTTCTGGATGTTGTCTTGATTGATACTTGATTAGGGTCATAACCAGGTTTAATTGTAGAGAGCAAGCTATAAAACGTAAAGCGTAGGGGTATAATGGGGTGGATATTGTGTTATCTTCATATGTACGTAAGTTCAAATTCGGTTTTTGTATCTACATCCTCTAAAATAATTAAGATTTTGCCTTCTTCATTTGTATCTTGCATTGTCGGCACATCCTAATAAATGTTATGAAAGAAAGAAATGATTAAATTCAGACCTGCATATAAATAGAAGCCTATACGTATTAAGTTTCTCCTCGAACTTATGTCTCACCAGCAAAACTTTAGAATCTCATTTCTTGAATTTTACTATTTTTAGCCCACTTCTTGTTGTCCATAATATTTAGGGTTTGTTTGTAATGTTATATGAAGAGCCCAAACAAGCTTTTAGAAGCCCAGATGAACCGAGAGGCTAGCCTACTAGACTTCTCATGAATTGAACTTCAACCCAAGCACGCGCTGTCGTGCTTACCTGAATACCTATTTGGACTCCATTATTTGATAATGCTGGTTCTTAACCGTGTTTGGGATGATGCACTCTCTATTGGTTATTGGATTACAGGTACCATCTCTAAAGGAGCAGCATTGTTGCATCAAGAAGGTGCAAGGGAAGTTTATGCATGCTGCACACATGCTGTTTTTAGGTACGTTGAACTTTGAGGGCATGCATTTTCTTATGTCTTCTTCGTGTTTCAAAAAACCTATAAATTCTGCTTAATGCAGCCCTCCCGCTATTGAGAGATTGTCAAGCGGTCTTTTTCAAGAGGTGATTGTAACAAATACAGTTCCTGTGTCTGAGGAGAACATTTTCCCACAACTGACTATCTTATCAGTAGCAAACCTGCTTGGAGAGGCCATCTGGCGTGTCCATGATGACTATGCTGTAAGTTGCTTTATTTTTTATTATTTTAATATTTTCTGTGATCTTGTTATCGTCATTTTTTTGTTATATTAATAGTGAGATAAGAGAACATCGAGTTTAAGCTAGAAAATATTTCTTGACACAACTCCCTCTGCTCTATGACAACTGGCCATGCTTGACCTAGTTGCTATAAAAAGTCATTGTAGGCAACAATGATTGATAGGTATTGTGTTGATCAATTATAGAGGTGGCAATATTGACCCATTTACTTAATTAAGAGTCTTTGGTTAATGTTTTCTCCCTAGTGGGTAAATTATTAAAAAATCATAAGAGGAAACGGGTCAAATGTGTCAAACACGTCCGAGAGTCTTGTGATTTTTTTATGGATAAAACCTTTCAAATAATTTTATAAAAGAAGCTAGGTCATTATTGTTTTAACAAACTGTTTTGACAATGGTTGACACAATTTTTTTGGACAAAAGTCATTCAGCTCAAGACACCCTGAACTGTTTAGGCCTGTGAAATTTACCAATTTGAATTGTTACCCAACCAACTTGGTTCGCCACCTCTAACCTAAGTTAATAATTTGTAAATGATCTAATTTAATACACCATAACCTCGTATAAAGTGGCTCTTAGTGACAAATGGTCTACAAAGCCTACAATTAGGGTACTGTTTGATTTCATAGCTGAACACCAAAGAACAACATACCTTCTAAACCATGATACCTGGATTTTTATTGTGCAATGAACATTGTTCTAAATATACCGAAAAGCATTGTAGTCTACTACAAATGAGGGCAAAGTAGATTTGAGGGCAATAAGGTGAATTTAGCTTTAGAAGTTTTACAGGAAAAATATGGTACCAAATATTATGTAACTAGTTTATCTGCCCTTGTGATACACGGGTTTTAAAGAATTTGATACGGTTTACATAAGCAACTTTTTATATTAAATTATTAGCCAAAAAGGTGTAATTAACAAATTTTACCTAAAAAGCCACCAATTTGATATAATGTTACATTTTCAATTTTTACCTACTATATAGGACACCGTATTTCAAAATTGATATAATGTTACATTTTCAATTTTACTAAATGTTTTTGTACATTCTTAGTTACATTCTAGAATTGTTCTTTGAGTTGTATTATAGCATGTTACAACCTTTTTCAATTACTTTATGAATATTTTACGTTATATGCATAAACGTTACAGAAAACACTTTACAACAATATCACAACTATAACTGTTTGCCGCTATAAATCCCGTTGCTATGCACGAATACTCGCCTTGTATATATTACATGTTTAGTTATTCTAGATTGTACGTATTTCAATTGCCTTCAACCAAGACAAATTCGGCTACAAAGTCGAGTTTATATAGGGATAAAAAAAAGAGTTGCAACGGTTTGTAAAAGATGCCAAGACACATATGCAAATGGGATGTAACTGTTAATAAAATAGATTTTTGTTGTTGGTGACCATTCAAGAAACATGATGACGGTTGTTGAGATAGGGATTGAAATTGAAAATGCGAAATAGTTTGAGTAACAATTTTTGAAATGTGAAAGAATGGGATTGAGTTAAATGGTTGACATGTGGCTAGTTATAACTCCCATTTATTAGGGATAGTGATGGAAAATTTTATAATTTTGGTGTTGTGTATAGATTGTAAAATGTTGAGGATAGTCATTAATGTTGGTATTTTGATGTTTTACAGGGAACATATGAACACATCTCCGGCTTGGGTATTGATTGAGATCAAATAACATCAGCGAAATAACATTACCAAACTTCAACTTCTCTCATTTCAACTGACTTTCCTGCTTTTGTACAAGCTAACAAACCCTTCACAGTTTTGTTGAGTTAATTTACATTGGAATGTAGCTCTCGAAGCAAAATTGCTTTTATGATCATATTTATTCTGCTGAACTGAGTGTGTGATCAACTTAAAGAACATCAACTTGGTTCCAGAAAAACATGGTTTGCGAGAAAACCTCGTATGAACCAGCTAGTGATCTAATGGTTCAGCTGCTTCAGCATGTTTTCCAAAATAATCTTTGTGTTATATCTTTATATATTATGCACCATTTAAATGACGGGTCTAGGGAAACTGGAATGATTTTCGTTGCATATCATAATATGTAGAATGAAAAATGGACATTATTGATCAAACAAATTATGAGAGCTGAGGTAAAAAGTTTTACTCTATTATTCAAGGACATTATTGGCGTTATTTGAATGACAGGATGGTTGCTTCACTCATTGTATGTATCTGACACACTTCTAATTTTGTTGGCATTGCATTTATTTGTGTTCTATATGCTTAGAACTTTATCTTGCTTACTATTATTGATGTCTCAAATTTGGGTAGTCATTCTATGAATTTAGGGGTGTAAGCGAGTCGAAGTTGGCAGACCTTGACTTGAATTGACTATCATGTTCGGCTTGGAAAACTTGTTTTTTGCATATTGTGTTTTTAAAACCAACCAAAAAATTGAAATATATGATAAAATTTCGATTCAGATCATGTTTGGCTCGAAAAACTTGATATACTCGTAAATGAGTATTTACACTTGTATTTATATATAAGCTTTTAAAATATACATATATTAAGGCCTGTTTGGTATGCAATTTTTTGAAGCTTCTTAAGAGCCGTAAGCTTTTTGTTTTAAAATAAAGCTCCGACTTAGAAAAAGCTTTGTTCGGATTAAAAAGCTCCAATATTACATAGGAAGGCTATGTTTGGCACAAAGCTTTTTGGAGCTTTTTTGGGCAATGAGCGGTGAACAATGAGCTTTTTTATTTTTAGTGTTCGTTTGGCATGAGAGCTGTGGGCTTTGCTATTTTTTAGGAAAGCTCATTTTTCAATACTTCTTTATGAAGCTGTGAGTTTTTTTGGCTACTGCTCACAGCTCACTGCTACTGCTCACAGCTACTTTTGCCAAACATAACCGAAGCGTTATAGATTTTTTTAGAGCTGTTTGCATATTTAATTAGATGGTCCAGACATGTAAATAAACGACAATTGTGAAGATATATTAGATGGTCCAAACTTATGTGAAAGCAAGCCATCATGAAAGAAGTGAAGCGATCAATAGTCCACGCCACGTACTAGCAAAGAGCTTATTTCATGGACATGTACGGTACCCATGCGCATTTTTTTCAATGCACCATTTTGATGAATTTATGATTATAGAAATACAAAATTTTAACCTAATAAAGTAATAAATATACGAAAATATAAAAAAATAAAATAAAAATAAACAATACATTATATAAAAATACTTGTATATCTGTACGAAAATATAAAAGTATGTCTTCATAATAAGTTAGACTATTGATGAAATGTCTCGTTATAAGTAAACTTGTTATTTTAGTCTTGATAAAATGCCAATGTGTAACACCCCCAAAATTCGTACAGCGGAAGACTTACAAGCTTTTGGGGTTATGTTTTCTCCCTAGTGGGTAAATTATTAAAAAATTCATAAGAGGAAACGGGTCAAATGTGTCAAACACGTCCAAGAGTCTTGTGATTTTTTTATGGATAAAACCTCTCAAATAATTTTATACAAGAAGCTAGGTCATTATTGTTTTAACAAACTGTTTTGACAATGGTTGACACAATTTTTTTGGACAAAAGTCATTCAGCTCAAGACACCCTGAACTGTTTAGGCCTGTGAAATTTACCAATTTGAATTGTTACCCAACCAACTTGGTTCGCCACCTCTAACCTAAGTTAATAATTTGTAAATGATCTAATTTAATACACCATAAGCTTGTAAATGTTCAAGCAAATGGCTCTTAGTGACAAATGGTCTACAAAGCCTACAATTAGGGTACGGTTTGATTTCATAGCTGAACACCAAAGAACAACATACCTTCTAAACCATGATACCTGGATTTTTATTGTGCAATGAACATTGTTCTAAATATACCGAAAAGCATTGTAGTCTACTACAAATGAGGTTTGAAATATGCAAATCTACTTGACTAATTTCTTTTTGGATAATATCAACACACCAAAGATACTGCTAAAGTAGATTTGAGGGCAATAAGGTGAATTTCGCTTTAGAAGTTTTACAGGAAAAATATGGTACCAAATATTATGTAACTAGTTTATGTGCTCTTGTGATACACGGGTTTTAAAGAATTTGATACAGTTACATAAGCAACTTTTTATATTAAATTATTAGCCAAAAAGGCGTAATTAACAATTTTTACCTAGAAAGCCAAAAAAGCCACCAATTTGATGAAATTTCTGTTAAAAAAATAAATAAGTTAAAAAATAGTTGTCAATTTAAAATATTCAGTTTTTTTGCAATATCGATTGTATAGATGTAATGTTCTCAAGTATATTAGTAGCATATCACATCACAATATCACATAAGGAGAAAATAAAAACCTTTACCAACAAAATAGCGTTTCAACAGAAAACTCAAGTCTACATAATAGAAGGCAACGCAACATAAATTATAGGAATTTGCTACACGTAGCCCTTATGCACGGACATGATCAAACCACTCACCCCCCTGCATTTAACTACTCCCATCTGACCAGATTTACACTTTTTATGCACATTTTTAATTATTAAATGTAGCCCTTAGGGTTACAAATAGCAAAACCCTAAATTATATATACTAAATATAATTGATTGAAATAAATTAAGATTATTGGTTCTGACTTCTGATTGATAGTCAACGAAAGTAACATAATTTAAAAAAAAAAAAAAAAAAAAAAAAAAAAAAAAAAAAAAAAAGAGAAGCTAAACTGAATCATTATACGGTTCATATCATACGATTAAATCGCAAAATTGGTTTTCAGCAACTTCATCTCTTCTCTACTACATATAAAAAAAAAAAAAAATTGTACTTGAAGCTTAAAAATGAGTAATGTTCAATCCCAGAGGTCTCAAGTTCAGTTCCTGTTAGATACAACCTTGAAGTGGTCACGCCAACCTGGCTTTACCTGACTGTGTGACGGTGGGTTCAAACTCTGTGGATTAGTCGGCCAAAAGGTCGGAAACTATGGTTACCAAAAAAAATAAAAATACCACTTTAAAACTTAAATTTCATTTTTTTTCCACATAAAAATTCAAACATTGTTGCCTTAATGAAATAGATGCTTTATCAATTTCCCATCAAAAATTTTAAAAATATGCATGATAACTTGCGGTTTCTAATAAAAAGGAGTATTTTTATTTATTTATTTATTTATTTATTTATTTATTTTTTGTATGTAATCCTAACATTAATAATTTGTAAAAATTCATTCACAAACTCTACTATATAGGACACCGTATTTCAAAATTGATATAATGTTACATTTTCAATTTTACTAAATGTTTTTGTACATTCTTAGTTACATTCTAGAATTGTTCTTTGAGTTGTATTATAGCATGTTACAACCTTTTTCAATTACTTTATGAATATTTTACGTTATATGCATAAACGTTACAGAAAACACTTTACAACAATATCACAACTATAACTGTTTGCCGCTATAAAATCTCGTTGCTATGCACGAATACTCGCCTTGTATATATTACATGTTTAGTTATTCTAGATTGTACGTATTTTAATTGCCTTCAACCAAGACAAATTCGGCTACAAAGTCGAGTTTATATAGGGATAAAAAAAAAGAGTTGCAACGGTTTGTAAAAGATGCCAAGACACATATGCAAATGGGATGTAACTGTTAATAAAATAGATTTTTGTTGCTGGTGACCATTCAAGAAACATGATGACGGTTGTTGAGATAGGGATTGAAAGTGAAAATGCGAAATAGTTTGAGTAACAATTTTTGAAATGTGAAAGAATGGGATTGAGTTAAATGGTTGACATGTGGCTAGTTATAACTCCCATTTATTAGGGATAGTGATGGAAAATTTTATAATTTTGGTGTTGTGTATAGATTGTAAAATGTTGCGGATAGTCATTAATGTTGGTATTTTGATGTTTTACAGGGAACATATGAACACATCTCCGGCTTGGGTATTGATTGAGATCAAATAACATCAGTGAAATAACATTACCAAACTTCAACTTCTCTCATTTCAACTGACTTTCCTGCTTTTGTACAAGCTAACAAACCCTTCACAGTTTTGTTGAGTTAATTTACATTGGAATGTAGCTCTCGAAGCAAAATTGCTTTTAAACTTTGATCATATTTATTCTGCTGAACTGAGTGTGTGATCAACTTAAAGAACATCAACTTGGTTCCAGAAAACGTGGTTTGCGAGAAAACCTCGTATGAACCAGCTAGTGATCTAATGGTTCAGCTGCTTCAGCATGTTTTCCAAAATAATCTTTGCGTTATTTCTTTATATATTATGGACCATTTAAATGACGGGTCTAGGGAAACTGGAATGATTTTCGTTGCATATCATATGTAGAATGAAAAATGGACATTATTGATCAAACAAATTATGAGAGCTGAGGTAAAAAGCTTTACTCTATTATTCAAGGACATTATTGGCATTATTTGAATGACAGAATGGTTGCTTCACTCATTGTATCTGACACACTTCTAATTTTGTTGGCATTACATTTATTTGTGTTCTATATGCTTAGAACTTTATCTTTGCTTACTATTATTGATGTCTCAAAATTTGGGTAGTCATTCTATGAATTTAGGGGTGTAAGCGAGTCGAAGTTTGGCAGACCTTGACTTGAATTGACTATCATGTTCGGCTTGGAAAACTTGTGTTCATAATGTGTCTTTAAAACCAACCAAAATTGAAATATAAGATAAAATTTCGATTTGGATCAAGTTCGGCTCGTAAAACTTGATATACTCGTAAATGAGTATTTACACTTTGTGTATTTATATATAAACTTTTAAAATATACATATATTAAAGGCCTGTTTGTATGCAATTTTTTGAAGCTTTTAAGAGCCGTAAGCTTTTTGTTTTAAAAATAAAGCTCCAACTTAGAAAAAGCTTTGGTTGGATACAATAGCTAAAAACTTTTATTACTAAAAAAAGCTCCAATTCTTAACGGCTACAAATAGGAAGCGTTATAGATTTTTAGAGTTGTTTGCATATTTAATTAGATGGTCCAAACTTATGTAAATACACGACAATTGTGAAGATATATTAGATGGTCCAAACTTATGTGAAAGCAAGCCATCAAGAAAGAAGTGAAGCCATCAATAGTCCACGTACTTGCAAAGAGTTTATTTCATGTAGACATGTACCCTTGCGCATTTTTTCCAATGCACCATTTTGATGAATTTATGATTGGGTGAGGATCCTCTCCTATTACTTGATTCAAGTGGGGCATTTGTGAGCCATTAGATTTGATACAATGGCTCACACTTCCACAATTTGAGTCAAGTTGGTTTTCCAACTTGAGCCAATCCCCATACTGATCGATTATAGAAATACAAAATTCTAATCTTATGAAAATATTAAAAAATAATAAAATAAATAAAACAATAGATTATATAAAAATACTTGTAAATCTCTAGGAAAATATAAAAGTATGTCTTCATAATAAGTTAGACTATTGATGAAATGTCTCGTTATAAGTAAACCTTTTATTTTAGTCTTGATAAAGTGTCAACGCAAGATGGAATGTCTCGTTATATGTCATTTTACATTTTATTATTACATCCACAGTTAAATTACCAACTACTTTTACGAAATATAAAGCTACAGTTTGCAGCTCCAATTATGATTTATCATCTTACAGATATCAGTTTATAGCTAACACCTTACAACTATCAGTTTACAACTAGTTTTATCAAGCATACCCTAAAAAATATTTATGTTTCTTAATAGCTCAAAAAGCTCGACAATAATTGGACTCGAGCTCGACTTGTTAAACATTTCAAGCTCTGTTTTTGGGATCGAGCTCAAGGCTCGATAAAGCTCGACTCGAACGTGCTTTGATTAGAGTTCGAGTTACTCGACAAAAGCTCATAGATCTTGTCGTGATATTTAAAGAAAATATAGTTATAGCTGGTATCGACGGTGAGGGTGGTGGTGACTAATATTAAGCAACTCTTTTTTTCCTTGCGTATACAATTTTAGTAATACTGGCTATAGAGCCGATAACCAAATTGTTTCCAAGACCGTATGTAGTCTTACTGCTCCAGACAAATTCAACGATGAGCTATGGGAAAAGCTTAACTTGTTCACTTTATAAAGCTAAATAACCGATTTTACTTACGATTATCCTAAGCTTCTATGTGCATGCGGCATGCCTTAAGAATATGTTCGTATATATGATAGGTTGTACGTCAGTTTCCATTTGATTTTGTAGAATCATTTTCGACTTATCTTTTTTTGAATGGCGATTTTATTAAAGAGCCTAGCAAGAAGCTAAAACTCAAACAAAATTACATACGAGCAGTCAAAGGGCATTGAAGCCAACCTCCAATTAAGATTTCTCCTAGCTCTACCATTACACCAAACAAAAGAGTGATGAATAATACAATCAAATAAAGACGCCTTTGTAGGAACATAAGACGAGAATAGCGGCTTGTTTCGATAATTCCAAATAATCCACCATGAAACGAAACCGTGCCTTCCAAGTAGTCTTTCACCACTCGTATCCAATTTAGCCAATCTTGATACGTAGCGAACCCAAGAATCGAAAGCCCCCACCACACTAAAATCCTTAGGTCATAACCTTCAACAAGCCTACCATAGTGCACCTACATTTGAATTTTTTTTAATGGTGATAATTGCATGCTAGACTTTAAAGGTCTCACTAAATTGCGAACAACTTTACCTAGTATTTATATCATGTATTTATGAATGTCTCTTCTGGTTGCCTGTCTTGTTAGTTGTTACTGTAATAAATTTTAATGAATACGTATTTGTCATGACTATTGGTCTATTCTCTGATGTTATATGATGATACTACCTTCGTTCCTAAATAAATGTCCACGTTTGACTTTTGAAGTTTTGCTTATTCAACTTTGACTTTAAATATTTTTGTTTATTTTATATAAAACTTGATGCAAAATATATGAATGAATTGGGTTTTAAATGTATTTTAATTTGGTATAATTTTTATCAAGTATTATACAACATAAACAAAAATCTTTAAGGTCAAAGTTTAACAAGAAAGACTTAAAAAGTCAAATGTAGACATTTATTTAGGGACGGAGGGAGTAATAAATTGTAAATACATTTAGCAATCATCCACTAATTAACACTGATAATACGTTTGCTTCAAAAATGCCCATACATTCAAGCAGATTTTAAAGAATAATGTTATATGCTTTTTAAAACATTTGTAATAATTTTCGTAATGAAATTGGCTGCTTTAGCACTTTCTAATCATTTCCCAATTTTAAAAGATATATACTATTCATTATAAAATACTATGTTCACATTAGTACGTACTCCGTATAATATAGGCTACCATAGAGTACCATGATGACTCATGGTGTCTGCCCTTCATAACTTCTACTTCAACCATACAATAAAATTCTATGTAAGTTGTCATTTCGTTATTTAATGCTCCACTTATAAGATGCCATGTGGAAACAAAAGACCTTTGTATGTATTATTTAATTTTTGGATGAAACATTGTACTCGTATCAAAATTGACCGCACTGACCGACAAAACCGACCGGACTGGACGAATCCGGTCTTGGTCTAAGGTTTTTCATAATTTCGGTCTCGGTCCGGCTCGGTCCGGTCCGGCTTAAAAACCAGACATTTAGCCTATTTAGACCGAGACCGGACGTACCGGACCGACCACATTCGGTCCGGTCTCGGTCTAGATTTTTTGCCGGATTCGATCTCGGTCCGGTCCGGTTTTCCTCGGTCCGGTTCGGTTTTCACCCGATGAGCAGCCTTATATCAAATAGTCTATCGACATTTTTAAATTTTTGAAAAATATCTCGTAAAGTCTTAGAACTAGGCAAATCGTGAAATTTCTATGATTCTAGAATTTTGAAGATTTTTGAACGAGTTGCTCAAAAAAGTAACAATTTGGATTAGTAATTAATTGAAGTGAAGATATATTTTGAACAACCTGTGCAAAGGTTCCAAATTCGACTGTGAAATCTTTAGCCAACACGTTACTAATACATTATACATTAACCGTTGTTTATAAAAGTATTTCAAATTAAAACTTGATGTTTTTTACGGAGATCCATCATACTATTGGACCATATGTCAGTTGTTTACCTATTCCTTTGCGACACCATTACTAGCTTGTACTATGTTGATACAAAAGTTGAACGTTCCTTGTTTGGGTTCTTGTTCTCGTACCAATTAGATCTTAATGCTGTTGAGACCTGCGCACTAAGAAAACAACAGACACCGTTAGGCTTATCGAGGGATTGTTTCCCCCGATTATCCTCCGGCGTGAGAGTAAGTAATCCAATTAAGGGTTGTGAAGAGTTTAGGGTTTGTAAATCGTACCTCTGTGAGAGCTATAGTGCCCTCTATATATAGACACGAAATCCTTGTTGGTTTCGTATTCCCCAATCTTCGGTGTATCCACCGATATCGGATATTTAGTATATATCTCTTTTATTTAAGAGATATCCCGTATCCTAATCCATAAATAGTTTTGGGTTTGAGCCCCGTAAGCCCAAACCGTCTAATTGGTAGTCCAATTATTATTAACGTAGCCCACTCGTGGTGGGCTTAATGTTAGTGGGTCATGGTATTCGGGTTCGTGACCCGAATATAGACTATACGTCATCATGTCCCCCCAGTCTAGTGTGCGCAGGGTAAAACCTGCGGATGCTAGACTAATAACAGCAGCGGCAAGCGTAGTGAGAAAGGATCACATTTTTCCCGCCAAAAATGGGATACTATGTATCTAGTCCAAAAATGCTCCACGTATCTCTTGAAATGCGTGAAAGTGCACGTACCTGTTTGTATTCCAGCCACACGATGGAGATAGTGGAATCCACGTGTCAGCTATCCAAGGCTAGGGGGAACCCTATATAAAGGGTTTCGTTTTTACTGTGTCAACCACAGTGAAAAAACACCATTTTCTTCTTTCTTAAGAATTATCAATCAAGAAAAACAGAAACTGCAAAGGTAACCTTGTGTGCGTTTGCTAGTAAAAATGGTACGCCAATTAGAAGAATTCCGGTCCGAGATGGGTGAGGATGAACTCCGTAGGTTCACCTCTGATTATTTCATTCCTCTGGATGTGCATCCGGTTGTACCGGAGCCCAATGCATGTATAGCGGACTTCCCTGAGGGGAAAATAGGGGTATACACGCGCTTCTTTGAATTTGCAAACCAGCGTGTGCCCATATCCTTATTTTTGAGTGACGTGCTCAACTTTTATCGTTTGCATATCTCTCAGTTGCACCCGCTAGGTGCAGCAAAGATAACAAACTTTGAAGTAAACTGCCGTTTACTTGCGATTAATCCGACCATTAACCTTTTCCGCGCATTTTACCACACATCGTGGTCGAATGGGTGGGTAACTTTTTCGAAGCGCGCGGGGCGCTATCAGTGTTACACCAAGAAAGTGGATGCCCTCAGGGATTGGAAAGAAATTTTTTTCTGGATAGATGATAGGGTTTTTACATCGGTTTCGGAGTTCTATACTCAAGCGTCACTTCCAAAGGATGAGCGCCCAGATCCCGGTACGTACAGCGAGGAGGATGCGGAGACCATTAATGCGAACCGCATCCCAATCGTTCCGTACCCTGAGGAGTTTTTAGTCCACATGGGGCTTAGTCGTAACTATTTCCTCAGTGGTGAAGAAGTGCCAACCTTTCTGGATGGGAACGGCTGGGGTGGGTGCTTATCCTCTCTTTGTCTTCGCATAATGTAAGCGCCCTTGTAACTTGTACTTTAGCAACTAACTTATTTTTGTTTGTTCATGCATTGC
>LBNU01022773.1:3665-13877 GCA_014162995.1 Artemisia annua
TCTGGTGCAGCTTGAACAATCTTTTGATCACGAATAACGATTGGGCTTTTCTTTTTGAATCTTTTGATCATAACTTTACGTGTCTTGATCCTCCATGCTAGCACTCGGACTCTAATCCTTGACCAAATTCGACTCACTTTTTTACCAAATTTTCGCAACATTTTGACATTCAAAATGTCGACTACAAATGTTTCCTTATTTCAGTAACACACATATATATATGGATGCTGATAGCTTTCACAAGTGTTTGAAAATGGAGGGAATGTAGTTACAAAGTAGTTGAAAATAGTGGAAAAAACTAATAATTTGCCAACTGCTCCATCAATTAAAAAGGTTCATTTGACAAAGTGACACAAATGTTGAAATTATAATTTGATGACAACAATAAACAACTACTCCTACCAATGGAACTTTGACTTTTGAGCAAGTCAAACTATTTATTCACTATAGTACATTAGAGTAACATCAATCAACTTTATAGGTAAAGATCTGATATTCAGCAAATTTATATAAAAAAACCCTGTTCAGATTGTATTCTATTGATAGCTAACCAGATAAGATAGAATACACAAAATTAGCTATAAAAAAACAGATTAAAAGTCGAAAGTCAGAAAAGAATACGTGCTTCTATTGATTTCGCTAATAAGTTCATGACATTTTTTTCTAGCCTTATTGAATATTTTAACTTGTTTAAGAATCAATGGAGCTTGATGCATGGTCGTGTTATCGTGTGTAAGTAAATTCTTGTATACCGAACCAGAAATATATATAATTGGTCGAGTCTTCTCAACAGTGTTTTTTTCATTACAAGAATGATTGAAAACCACGATAATATTATTTATATACACAACAACAACAACAATACCCAATCCCGCCGAAGCAAGGTATGGGGACGTAGGTGAGATGTAGACAGTCACATCTCTACCCGAGGGTAAAGGGACTGCTTCCAGAAAGACCTCCGGCAAGTAAGTGTGTGCAAGCAAACATACAATATGTAAGGTGTGTGCGATGACAGAAAGACAATGAAATAAACCGAAGCATATAAAGCAAAAACATACAAGCGAGAAAGACATAAATCCAACATTCCGTACATTAAATATGCATGGAACTCTCTTAGGCTACGAAGAGATGAAGTTCCTTGGTGTTCTATTGTATGGTTTTCTTCGTGTACGTGTTCCCCACCACGCGTTCCACTTGTGGCTCGTAATGGGCAGAAGTTGAAGACACAAGATAAGCTTAAGCAATGGGATGTTGGCATGAACGTCGACTTGAACCTGCTTAGGTGTCCGTTATGTAAGAGCCAACCCGATTCGCATGAGCATTTATTTTTTACTTGTCCATTTTCTTCACAGGTTTGGGTTCGCATAAGTAAGATGGCTGAGTTACCATGCACGTTCCCCATATGGGATGCTATAATTGACTGGATTCTGGCTTTATCTAAAGCTAACTCGGTGTCCAGAATTGTGGGTCGATATAATTCTGGCAGCCTCTACGTATTTTGTGTGGCAAGAGCGTAATAATAGGCTATTTGGCAAAGGTGATAGGAGTGTATGTGCAACAGCTTACTGACATTATTGCAGAAGTTGTAGGACTTAAGCTTAGAACAATTCATTTCAAGGCTAATGCGCGTGTTCATCAAATCCATACATGGTTGCTGATGTATGGCTGATTTCAAAAATTAGAGGCGTGTAATGTAATGCTTTTTATATTTATAACTCTTGTTCTTGTGATTTGGTAGTCTTGGTTTGAGTCTGTTCAAAACTAAGTAGGTTTCCGTTAATATATTCACCGAGTAATCAAGCCTTTACCCAAAAAAAAGCCTTTAGTTTTTTTGTATCAGCAGATATACCCCTATTTTTTCTACCTGTGATTCGAAATCCGATTTTCCTACTTGTGATTGTAAGATACTTAGATTTAGGATTGTCAATAAACCAATTTCTTAGTAATAGGCTGCATTTGCGTTGAAGCACACAAACATGTCCAAAACTTAGAAGTAAGAAAAGACATGGAAGAACCACAAAGCTAAAACCTGAATATCTCTAACAAAAGCACAACATGCATTTGTAGGTTTTTAGGT
This sequence comes from Artemisia annua, assembly GCA_014162995.1. Classification (NCBI taxonomy): domain Eukaryota; kingdom Viridiplantae; phylum Streptophyta; class Magnoliopsida; order Asterales; family Asteraceae; genus Artemisia; species Artemisia annua. The sequence continues at coordinate 5,743 of LBNU01022773.1, forward strand.
TTATTTTAAAAAGCCGAGAACCGAACGAAACCGCTCTCGGCCGGATATAGCCGGGTCTAACCGGATATAACCGGGTCTAGCCGGATCTAACCGGGTTTGGCCGGATCTAACCGGGTCTAGCCGGGTTTTGCCGGATCTAACCGGATTTGGCCGGACTCAACCGGGTCTAGCCGGGTTTGGCCGGAATAACCGGGTATTGGTCGGATCTAACCGGTTCTATCCGGGTTTGGCCGGAATACCCGGGTCTTGGCCTAATCTAACCGGGTCTAGCCGGGTTTGGCCGGATATAACCGGTTCTTGGCCGGATCTAACCGGGTGTAGTCGGGTTTCGCCGGATCTAGCCGGGTCTTCGCCGGAATAACCGGGTCTATCCAGGTTTGGCCGGAATAACCGGGTCTTGGCCGGATCTAACCGGGTTTTGGCCGGAATAACCGGGTCTTGCCGGGTTTTGGCCGGAATAACCGGGTCTTGCCGGGTTTTGGCCGGAATGACCGGGTCTAACCGGGCTTTGGCCGGAATAACCGGGTCTGGCCGGATCTAACCTGATATAGCCGGGTTATGTTCTTATTGTGGTGGTTTACGTATATGAAGGCATGACTAGATTCAAAAGCGTAGTTTATCTGGCCCTCATTCTTTACCTGGTAGAATAGAAAGATATAATATTACTGTTATACAATAGCTGAAAATGCGTAACGCATAATGTGACCGCCTTATGAGAGTGCTTAAACAGTGAGTTGCGCAGCTGCTAGCCTCGCTATAGGGACTCTACCACAATAATAATAAAGAAGATTCAGCAAAACTAACAGTCTAACACCATTAGGACTTTCGAACACAAACAGATAGACATACATGCAGATAAAGTTACCTAAAAGGAGAGCAAGAGACGTAATCTTGCCCAGCCCCGTCAAAATATGCAACAGAAGAAGGCTCTCTACCGTGCTCACCACATATCCCAACCAGCGTATATTCATCATTAGTACTTGGTTCATTTCAAAGTACTAACTATGAGTCTCAGCTAGAGGTTGGCAATATCGATACATTTGAAAGAAATGGGTCAAACGGGTAAACTTTGAAATTAATGGTTATGAAAGAAAGTCAATGGAGATGTATACAAATTACATAAAGCTTCCTATAATTTTTGTTTTGGAACAACATGTTATAATTGTAATAATCTGTAAAATTCAAAGTTGACATGCCTCAGTTGACATGCCTCACTCCAACACCTCCAGGTTCATAACACGATGCAATCTGAAATTATTGGAAACTAGTGCTCACCTTTAAGCTAGGATTCGTTGCACACCCTTCTCCATGGCCATCTTGATCAGTTGACCCACCCGCTTTTGATCAAGAACCTATGAACAATGCAGAACAATGTAATATAATCATAGTGTGTCAATAACATCTATCCAACATTTCAACGGGATCATGTTGTAGCTAATTCTCTGTGCCAAATAAACCGGGAGAAACTTGCCAACCTTATTGTGTATGTGTATATGAATGAAGTTTTTATCGATTGGCGCACATCAATAACATGTAGTATTACTATTACTAATGGACACTTTCTCGAGAAACAGCAAAATTTATTAAAACAAAACACTAAAAACACTTCAAATTCAATTGAGACTACACGAACATGAAATCATCTTACAATCACTTGCAAGAAGATAACTCAAATAACTTTTTAAGATCTACTATATCCGCCATCTTGTCATATGTTTCTTTTGGCTTCTTGCTATTTTTAATACAAACGCCATTCAAAGAAAGAAATAAACAAGGTTAAAGCTAAGTACGCTAGCAAATACTCATACAAAGCTTCACCAAGGCAAGGCTCCTAATAGACTTAATATTGCTTTATGTTAGATTAGCTCGGTGTTGCAGCATAAGAGAAACAAGCCATGTTTTAGAGAGTGGAAGCTCACGTTAGAACAACGAAAGTTCATAAAAAATGACGATAGAACATTTGAGCATTACCGGCATACTTTGTTTGAGTTGTATATGTTTTCGTTAGAGCTTACATCGAGTTGACCATAACGAAGAAGTGGGTCACCCCATTTATATTTGTTGAAGTTACTTTTTTAGGGATGACATTCCCTCACAAACTTTGTTGCAAATTCATATTATATGAATATGTGCATTGTTGAATCTAATACATGATATCCGGTAAGCATGTAAATGCTTAGGTGCAAGACTGGATGCAATTCTTGGGGTGAAGGATAAACAATGGCAAAAACATGTAACCACATATAGTCATTTAGTACAAAGTTAACACCAAAACTACAAACTGAATCCAACATTACATGAGGAAAACAGCTAACATAACCACTATAAAAAGAGTACTAATTAATTACAACCTATTTTGAGAATCCTTAAAGAACAGCCAGAAACGATGAAATGCTTTGGATATTAGCAATTGCATCAAAGCACAATGATGCCATCCTTTGTATAAATGCCGCATTTGCATTTCAAGTTAGATATTATTGAGCATCCAGTTTTAACAAACATACAAACTACTCGTAATCTAGATGACGAGTAGAATTATAATCGCAAGTTGTTTGAGTCACATGACTACTACACAACTTTTGTAATCGAAAAATGATGCTAATGTATTTTGTCACCGTATTACTCTAAATACAGTGACAATATACAATGGCACCATTTGTCCATTACAAAAGACACATAATAGTCACGAGACTGAAACAACTTCCGATCATAATACAACTCTCCGTCTACATTACGAGAGGACCGTGTGTTTGCTAAAACCAGACGCTTAAGAATATCTAACTTAAAATGAAAAAGCAGATTTATATAATGGATGGCAACATTGTGTTTTGGTGCTTTTGCTACTATCCAAAGACATTTCACTTTTGTTAAACAAAATGCTTGAGAATCTTGTTTTGAAGTTCCGAATCCATCTTGTCCGATAAACGCATTAGGCGAGCCACAAGGTCTTTTTCACCTCCTATAAAAACAATCATCAGAAAAATATGTTATAAATCTTTTAACCAAAAGAAGTAAATAATACGGATATGTTGCAAATAACATTAAAAAGCAATCTATAGACCATATAATATATTAAAAAGTACAAATGAAAACATGAAGTGGATGTTTTTTTTTTACCTGATTTGGGACTGAAACCAGATCAGTGATTAAAGAGTATAGCATCAGCAAATGAATGGACGGGTGAGATAAGAAAATATCATAGTGACGGCTGAACTAAAAGTGACAAGATACTAGGTTTAGACACCTATATTTATATTGTAGGTTTTGAAACATTAGGGTTTCTAAACATTAAAAAAACTGCACATCAAGCCCATGGACTTAAGCCTTGTTCTTTTAGTTTTTTTTTTTTATTATGCTTTCTTTAGCTATGTTCACTACAAGAAAAAGGGTCCTTAGTGACCAAAATTTGAATTTAGCACGACTTTTGTATATAAAGATTGACGATGTTCACGTTCGCGAGTCTAAACGAGCCATAAAAATATATAAGTGTGTATTGTCTATATTTATAACTATGTATGAACGAGCTTAAGAGACATAAACGAGATCGAGCCTTCTGTGATTAATGTACACGGGGCAAACTAGTGATGTGATGAGCTTATAAATATCCTTCATGGCTCTCCATGAGGGATGTGGGATAGTGCGTAGCTTATTTCATTTTTCAAATCTTAATAAAACAATTCTTTCATATTTCTTTATCTACTTTCTCTCTCTAGAAATGTATGTTTATTTTAATCAACTTCGACCTCTCGAATTGTGTTTCTTGATACTTACATAATTTTTTTATAAAATAAATGTATTTTTAAAATATAATAAATAATTTTCTCTCTTCTCATTTCTTTTAAACCAAATTCAAATCCAAATTCGATTCTAATCCCATCTATGAACCAAACGGACCTTTATATATGTATAGTAATCACTCCTTCTTTGCTTATTTTGACATTCGAATAAGGAATTGCTCTGATTTCTTATTTCTAACTTCTTTAATTGAGAAAGTTAGCAATGAAAAAACAAATTAAACTCGAAAGCCATGGCATTTTTGTTCTTGCCTTGCTAAATATTTTGACTTGTTTAACGATTGTTGGATCTCGATGCATTGTTGTCGGTAAGTAAATTCTTGTACCCCAAACCAAAAATATATATAATTGGTCGTTTCTTCTGAATGGTGTTTTATTGAGCCAATTTAGTGCCCAATGATCGTTGTTTAGGATTTGAATAGAAAGTGTAAACAATGTCTCTAAATGGAAAGAAGCATCCAGGGAGTCATCTTCCGAGTTCTTAGAGTCTAAAGAAAAGACTCAACCCTTCTTAAGGCGGAACTCAGTGAGTGAAGTTCGAAACCAAAAAGAAGATGATGGAGCCAATTAGGGATGACAATAACTCACTGACTCCTTGAAGATCTCATCAACAAATACAAGACATTATGAAACGTAGATACTTTGGAAAAGCATCTACGTCACTGAATATATGGGCGGGAACTTTCTTTAGAAAATAAGTGTAAAGTACTTATAAAAAAGTCAAGATAGTACTATAGTTGGTAAACAGGACAAACACTTATCAACATTGTTTCTTAAAGTATGGTTAGACATGTTCTAGGGGTGTAAGCATTTAATGTAAGTGTACTACACAGTTAAATGCTTGACACGTCGCAATTATCCCACAGATATCCACCTTGATTCTTGCCTATAATAGGAATGTTGCAAATAAGTAAATGTTCAATCTCTTACAATTAAAGTGATACACTTTTGAGAGAACATTTACTCCTCCAAATAATCATAAGTAAATAAGTAAATGTTCACCACACACTCACATGCAACTTATATCGTTATTCGCGAAAATCTTAAGTAAATTATATGATTCACTTCTAATAAGAATTTAAATGTTGAAAAACTCTTTGTATTTACCTACTCGTTTATATATCTTAACTACTTATAATGAAAAAATGGTCAAGTGAAATGTTGAGTTTTTTCAACATTGTCAAATGAGAGAGAAAAATGAAATGTAATTAATACTCTTATTAAAATACCCCAATACTTAAAAGTACAATGATTTATTCACATTGTACAACCAATTAAAAGTATATCTACCAAATTAGATACAACCAATTAAAACACCACTTACTAAAATGTACAATAAAATTTTCATAATGTACAATTTAAACAAGCTACAATATAATCCATAAATAATTAAACACACTAATTTAATGTTATTTTTAAAACATCGTAAAATGAAAAGAACATGTTATTATACGCATCATACAAATTAATAAAACATATAAAGCTTCATACAACCTAACAAGTTAATGGTACATATAGTTTTGAAAATCGGACGGGACCAACCTTCAACCCGAACCGGTGTCGCCACCGGTTCGGCTAACCAATAAAAACCATCCGAAAACGAACCAGAGAGGACCCGTTATTATACACATTATACAAATTAATAAAACACACAAAGCTTCGTACAACCTAACAAGTTGATGGTATATATAGTTTTGAAACCGGAAGGGGCCAACAGGGGAACCGGTGTCGCCACCGGTTCAGCTAACCAATAAAAGCCATCAGAAAACAAACTAGAGAGGTCCCGTTGAAACAAATACAAACTGGTGAATCAGGCCTCATCGAGATTTATTTCTCTGGTTAATCGTCAAAGGGTACCCGAAGGAAAAACTGAAAAGTGAAAAGTTGAAACTAAAAAAGGGAATGTTGAAAACATATATTTCAAAGAAAACTATTAATACAAATCGAAAACCGGGTTGAACCGTTTTCGACTTGGTTTAATTTGACCCGTTTTCGACCTAACCCGACAAGTTCACCCGGTTTAAATCGACCCGTTTTTCGATCGGAGCGGTTCAACCGGTTGAACCACCCTGGTCGAACCGGATTTCAAAACATTATGTTTAATCCCCAAATCTTCAAACTTTTATTATTTTTCGTTTATAACCTATAAATTTTTTTTATCAATAAATCATCTGTCGCTATAAAATCCCGTTGCTATGCACGGGTACTCGTCTAGTCTTAAGTAAAATATATATATCTTGTTAAAATAACTTGTGTACTTGTTATAATCAACTAAAAGAGAAAAAACATGTTTATTTTTTGCCATTATAAGAAGGCCAAAATGTATATTAGTACCCTGAATTTGGTTAACCGGGTTCTTTAGTACCCTGTACTCTTAAGGGTCCAGAATAGTACCCTCAACTTGAATAATCGAATACCTTAGTACCCTGACTCAATTTTGCACTGTCACATGATTTGCACGTGACTTTCACGTTAGTTTGTTAACATGAATTTGGCATGAACAATCTCTAAACAAATACCGAGTACCATAAGTCACGTGATATATATAAAATTTCAACACAAATACTAAAGATTTATAATAAAACAACACCATAAGTCATTTGATATATAGAAATGCAACATAGTACACTTTAAAAATACCAAATTCTGAAAAAACATCCGATCCATAGTTTAGCAAATTCCAAAGACATTGCATATGCATTATTAAATCAGCAAAATAGGCCCTGAAGAGTTCAAACAAGCTTATGCGTAGTTACATGTCTTGCACTTTTGCATTTAAACACTTGTCTTGACTAGTTTCTTACTTTTGCTGCCGTTTACGTTTCTTGGTGCACTTGCATCATGTGAGGTGGATGCACCCTGAAAACGCGATACCAATACGGCAAGAGTGTTTCTGTTTACATCATAGAGAGAGCAGGTTAAAAAAGGAGTATAACTAATTTTGTGTCCAAGACTACTTATCCTAACACATTAACACACACAAGAGTTTAACCAACTGTTATATATCAATATATATATGTGGAGTTAGACTACAAATTCAAAGGAAAAAAAAATGAAAAAAACACAAGCACCAGCAAGGTGTAAAAATCTTATATTTAATTATTAAAAGGCTTTACCTTTCACAAGATCAAAGATTCACTAGTTAGTTGAATTGAGATTGAAAAGCGAATGGGTAGGTGTCGTTGGTTTCTGTGTTTTATTTTGGTTTTAATCTTTTAATAACTTCATTTTATTATTCTTGCCAAAAGATTAACACAAAAGGTCATATGCAAATCATGTGACCGAGTAAAACTGAGTCAGGGTACTAAGGTATCTGATTATCCAAGTTGAGGGTACTATTCTGCACCCTTAAGAGTTCAGGGTAGTAGAGGACCCGGTTAATCAAGTTCAGGGTAGTAACATGCATTTTGGCCTTATAAGAATGATTGAGAACGACGATTATATTATTAATATACAACAACTGAATTTTGTATCTTAATTTTTATACTTTCTGAAATTGAATTCTGGGTCTTGAATTATTTTTGTTTAGAATGCTTAGAAATTGTTTTTTTGTTGTTGAATATGGGTTTATTAGATTTTTTGTTTTTTGTGCCAAGTATTATTTTGTTTAAGAAAAAATTGAGAGTCAAGAAGAATAAAGTGGTTGAAGATAAAGGTTAATAACCGGTAACCTAGATCGGCCCACAATCGGTTGCCATTGCATAATGTGGGGGACATACATGACTCACTTAGCGGTAGTGATTATGGGGGTGCCAAGGATTGAACCCTCGACCTTGTGCTTGTTGGATGCAAAGATGCCCCCACCCATTACCAACTGAGCTGCACGTCATTGGCAAAGAGGTTGAAGATGTAGGAGATCAAAAAGTCCAAAATGCCCTCACGTGACCTGCGCATGACCAGATTTAACCAAAAAAAAGTAACGTCTGTTTGGTCAAAGGACCGGTCCATGCAAAATGGACAACCACATAGACGACCGGTGCACTTTTTGATAGTTAAGGACGAATTATACTCTAATGACAACCCATCTCATTAAAGACTTTTTTTGCTACACAATCACACCAATTTGATGTCTTAGTTCTTGGGGCGTTCCAACTAATGGAACCATGATATCTGGGAACATTGTCACGCCTTGGTGGCTCATAGACACTGCAGCTTGAAAGATTGCACGCACCTGCATAACCTGTATTTCTGTTAGCTATGGATATGAAATCCCAAGCCTGAAATCATATGACCGAAGGCGATTGCCTATCGGGCTAGTCTGCTACTTTGGGGTCCCCATGTAACCATGTTACTAAAGGAAAACATTATACATGTAAAAGTACATACTTGCAGCAACGGAAA
>LBNU01022774.1:9823-21212 GCA_014162995.1 Artemisia annua
GGTAACTTTCCTTATTATTTCTACTACTTTCATTTGTAATTCTTAGATTTAATTTTTATTAAAGCATTTTAATTAAACCAAAAGAATTAGCATAGTTGTTAGAATTTATATAATTCATTTAATAATTTTTCTAGTTTTTAATCTTATTAGAATCTGTAAAATATTTTTGTAATTCTCTCTTTCATTTTCTAATTTTCTCCTTTTAAATAGTTTAATTAGACTTTAAAATTAATTAAGTTTTTAATTTATAAAAGATCACAAAAAGAAAAAATAGTTATTTTTAATTTTTATATTTCTTTAAGTCATTTTAGATTTTTAGAAATTAATTTTGCAAATTTTAGTGTAATTTGTAATAATTTGATCCTAATTATTTTACTGATTATGTTATATTAAGCCTAAGTGAGACCAAATCTAGCAAACCTAACCACTTATGAACAATTATGAAGAGATTGGACCAAAAAGCTTTGACAGATTATTACTAAATTGAGATTACAAGTGATTTTGACTTTTAGTCTTATGACCACTGGTTTTTATGTTACCTTAGACCTAAGTTGGACCAAAGAAACATGTAACAAGCATGAACAACAACTAAAACTCACAGGATCACAAGTAAGACAGTAATTCCAAACAAACACGTTTGAAAACAGATTTTTTATTTTCAAAACAATTCAATGATTTAAACCATGAACCTGATTTCTAACTTCTCAATATGATCTAACAAGCTTATTAGACTACAGAAACACCAATACTAACAACTAATTCACAACAATCTCTAAAATGGTAATTGACAGTTAAAAATGAAAATCTAAGCAACACCAATTTCCAATGAACAAGCTACTGATTTTAGGCTAGAATTATACTTAAACACACCTAAGAAACATAAATTTAAACAATAGAACAGTAAACAACTAAAGATTGAGTGGAATGGTAAATTGAATAAAAGCTTACAAACTGCACTCCAAGCTAAAACCAAGAACAAGAACCAAGTAACCAATCCTATATACCTTCCACAAGATCACTAACCCAAGGCCATCCAAAATTTACCCTGATCCAGCTGTGATCACCATCTTCAACATATTTTTTATTTTTCACTGAATTTTTTGTATTTTTTGGTATTTTTCTGTTTTTGATACTAGACTGAGTTTTAAGGTTTCTAAAAGATTTTATAAGCTTTCAAGGAGCTTATGTGGGCCTAAGAGTCCCTAAACATAACCTTAAACAACTTCAAACAGAATTGAGAAATTTGAAAATTTGAAAATGCTTAAACTGAATTCACAAAGTTAAACTGAAATTGATTATCATAAAAGGTTTGAAATACACTGAGGATACTTGAATTACAACTAGAAAGCTTGAAATTACACTAGAATTTAAGAAAACTACAATTCGACACTAATTATGCTAAATTACTCTTCTTCATCTCTTTCCTTTTATAGGCATCTTCTAGGGTTTGTGATGATCTCTGAGCAAATCCCACTTGATATCTTGACCATTGGATGACTGAGAAGCAATCCTAGCCTTCCACGTCATTTTGGCGCCAAAATGAAAATAGAGCAATTGGGCTTGTGGGGGGTGGTGGCATTTATTGTAGTGGGTTAGTTAGGTGAGGGTGATGGGGGTGAGTGGTTTGGGCGGTTGAAATGACTGGCAATTGGGAGTGGTAAGTGGAAAACCACGACTGGTTTTGTGGTATTGTGAGGTGGGAGGGAAGGTGTACAGGGGTGAGGGGGTTATATTTAAAAGGATTGGGCTGGGTTTGGTTTGGGCCTGGGAAAGGAAAAGAAAAAGAAAAGAAAGGGGGTTTGGGCTGGGTATATAATAGGGGTGTTGGGTTTATTTTTGGATTTGGGGTTTTTGAGATAAAGAAGGCCCGTTTGGTTTATAACTTCCACAAGGACTAAACATGTAATTTCTGGATTTTTTAGGGTTAAGTTTGACAACTTTCCAAAAGTACTTGCATGGGTAAAACTTGCCAAGGTTCAATAGTGTAAGGACCAATGTTGACTTTTTGCACTTTAGGGACTAATTCTGCTAACTTGTGAAACTTCAGGGACCAAACTTGTAATTTTCCAAAATTTTACCACAAGGACCAATTTTGTCATTTATGAATATTACAAGTTTTATTTTTGCTTATTTTCACTTTTTAAATTCACCAAGGACTATTTTTGACATTTTTCAAACTTGGGGGACCAAAGTTGTAAATTTGTGATTTTTGATATTCAAAGGGTTTGTTTTGACAACTTATGAATCCCCAAGGACCTTTTATGATATTTTGCATATTTTGAAATAACCAGGGACTAGATTTGACAAATTGTGAAAGTTGAGGGACTGAAACTGCCAATTGTGCAAACTTTGTTCGTTTTTCATTTGTTTTCAAACATTTTGCATCTAAAACATATAAAACACACTTTTGGAATATTTTCACTATTTTGATGCATTATTGGGTGTTTTTGGATGTTTTGGCAGTTCAGATTAGGTAAAAATGATGAGTATTTACACACTCATCAATCCCCCACACTAAGATATTGCTAGTCCCTATTTTGGAAAACTTAATGGATTTGATGTCTCTTTACCAAAAGCCATTACTTCTGGAGTAGCCAAATGTTTCAGTTCAAGTAAGAATTATGGTACACTGATAACCATGTGATTTTGAGCAAACCACCAACTGTAAACGGATTTGATTTGTCTTTACCAGAAACCATTTGCTTCTGGACTAGCCAACTCTTTACTGATTAGGATATGGTGAGCTGATTACCGTGCAATTTTTGGCAAATTGCAAGCCATCAACGGATTTGAGATATCTTTACCGGGAGCCGTTTGCTTCCGGATTAGCCAGACCTTTTGTGGATGAGACATGGTGGAATGATAACCATTTGCCATGTTAGTGCAAAGCACTCACACCAGAAAAAATATTTGGTCAAAATGGGGGAATTAAGGCATTTTAGATGGAAAAAACGTAATCAAATTCGCCAGAATTTCCCCCCACACTAGAATTGAATATTGTCCTCAATATTCAAAGTCCCGGCCATTATGCCGATACTTCGAGATGTAAAACGTTTAGATTGAGGCAAGTGTGGAAGCCATCAAAAATAAAGCTTCTTAAATAGAAGCTATCACTTCTTTTAAAGTGATGATGAATGTTGTTTTTTTTTTTTTTTTTTTTTTTTTTTTTTTTTTTTTTTTTTTGAAAGATATGTACATGCAGGGGCCATCTCCCCCACACTAATTTGGTAGAAAGTAGAAAGAAGTTAGAAACACGGGTGAATACCCGTGGCATGCTAGTTTTTGATCACCGAGTCACTAGCTTGACTCGATCCCCGCATTCATTGGTTCATGGGGAAAGTTTGGAGATCCGGGACAACCATTGGTGGTATGTCCTCTCCAAAGTAATGCTTCAACCTGTGACCGTTCACTTTGAAATTTGGTCCGTCTGTTTGAGATAATTCGACGGTACCATATGGATAAACTTTAGTCACTGTGAAGGGGCCAGACCAACGGGTTTTTAGTTTGCCCGAGAAGATCTTTAATCTAGAGTTGAAAAGAAGGACTCGATCACCAACGTTGAAAACGCGGTTTTTTATCTTGGAGTCATGTATCTTCTTTGTTTTTTCCTTAAAAATCAAAGAGTTCTCGTATGCCTGATCCCGAAGTTCATTTAATTCATTCAGCTGAACTTTACGGTGATCACCCGCTGTCTGGAGATCGAAGTTTGCATGTTTCAAGGCCTAGTAGGCTTTATGTTCAAGCTCAATTGGCAGATGACACGCCTTCCCGTATACAAGCTTGTAAGGAGTACACCCGATGGGTGTTTTGTAAGCTGTACGGAAGGCCCAGAGTGCATCATCCAGTTTATCCGACCAAGAGGCACGATTTTCTCCTACTGTCCTCTCCAGAATCCGCTTAATACCACGGTTCGTTACCTCCACCTGCCCACTTGTTTGGGGGTGATACGCAGTGGAAAGACGGTGAGTTACACCATACTTTTGCATGACTTTATCAAATTTGTCATTGCAGAAGTGTGTACCACGATCACTAATGATGGCACGTGGAGTACCGAACCTAATCTGGAGATCGAAGTTTGCATGTTTCAAGGCCCAGTAGGCTTTGTGCTCAAGCTCAATCGGCAGATGACACGCCTTCCCGTATACAAGCTTGTAAGGAGTACACCCGATGGGTGTTTTGTAAGCTGTACGGAAGGCCCAGAGTGCATCATCCAGTTTATCCGACCAAGAGGCAAGGTTTTCACCGACTGTCCTCTCCAGAATCCTTTTAATACCACGGTTCGAAACCTCAACTTGCCCACTTGTTTGGGGGTGATACGCAGTGGAAAGACGGTGAGTTACACCGTACTTTTGCATGACTTTATCAAATTTGTCATTGCAGAAGTGTGTACCACGATCACTAATGATGGCACGTGGAGTACCGAACCTAGCAAAAAGAGATTTTAAAAATTTCACAACAACTCGGGCATCATTGGTGGGTAAGGCTTTCGCCTCAACCCATTTGGATAAGTAGTCAACAGCCACGAGTATGTATTTGTGTTGGGAATTACAGATTTGAAGATTACAAAACCTACAAGAAAGAATCAAGAAAGAAGAAACAATGAGGGCCTAATTGTAATAGTTAGTTAGCTTTACTAGTAAGCTAACCTTATTAGGGTTTGTAACCCCCCTCTATTATATAAAGAGGGTAGGCGTCTGGGTTACATTCATCTTTTTATCTTTTCAATTCATAGTCTCTTCAATGAGAGTCTAGCAAACGCATAGAGCGTGTAGTAGTTAATAGTAGTATTATTAGTTTCTTTTATACTCAATAAAAGAAAACCTTATTAGTAATGTTGATTGTATTCTTGTTTTATATTCCGCTGTGCTTCAATCAATATTATTCATACCCTAGTTGAGTCCAGATCTTGGTTCAACAATTGGTATCAGAGCGGGTGGCTCTCGATATCTAGGGATCTACAAGGTTTTCATTGTTAATAAAGAGCAGTTGTGAAGAAGAAGCAGTCTTCAATGAAATCGAATTGAAGCAGATCTGGTTTAAAAAGGTTGCACGTGGGTCAGGTATTTATGGCTTGTCGATTCCTGCTGATGGGTGTCGATATTGTATTGTGTTGCTGCTGTCAAAGATTAGGCAAGTGGATCCGGTTATTTTCATCATTTATCTCATACCAAGTTATTAAAAGTCACGATCTGCTGGTTTGGGAATTCGTAATGGATATTAAATTGGTTGTTATGTGGGGTTACAGCAGTCACTATCATGGGTCGAATATTATTATTCTTGTTTCTGCTGTTGTACTTCATGGTTCCTCCTGATGATAAATTTTGTTTCCTACTGATACACTTAATTGTTGTTGCTGATAACATTCGGTTCCTCCTGGTGGTTTCTACTGATGGTTTTTGCTGACTTCTATATGGTTCCTGCTGGCTTGTTGTATATTTTTTTTTCTTTTGGTCGGTTTTGGTTCCTACTAGTCATGTAAGATTACTAATGGTTAGGGAGGATGGAGTTATCAACCATCATCATTTTTGTTGATTACTTGACGAAGACATTTGATTATCGCTTGTTTAATATTGTAATTGATTTTCCCAAGTATTGTGTTCTTATCATATCTTAAAGGGATCAGCAGCTTTTTAAGATAACTTGCTTGGTTTGTATGGTGACGAAGACTTGACGACTCTAGTGAAGGGGTATGATCTATCTTATTGTGCTTAATGCGTACATTTGCTATCATTTGAAGGAGTTACGTTATTTGTGCTCAGTGTCTCATTGGATAAGTCAATGAGGAGTTTGTCAAAAGGACGTCACGAGGATAGTGTAAGACATAAGAGGCGAGGTTGGGAGATTCCATTTCTTCATCAAATCAGTTATAGTTGATTTTCTTCATCAATGATCATTTCATGGAGCCTACTGAATTCAAGAGATGGCAAGTATAATTTTAAGGGGAAGCTTATTGTTAATATACTTGACCATCTTCTTACACTTTTTGCTGGTGTGTTTATTTGTTTTTGCTGATCAATACTGCTGATGTCTGGATTCTGCTGATGCGATATTTTTCTGCTGACCGGTTCCTGCTGCTTGTTACTGTTGATAGTAAAAAAAAAAAAAAAAAAAGTTATTATTTTGTTTTTGTTGGTTGATATTTAATTCTAGGTCCGAAGACGCCCTTGGATCTTGGACGATGTGTTGGTTACTTTTCTTCATTTGGTTTGGTGTTTACAGGTTGTTGGGTACATAACATAATAATGTCGTGCGATGGCCGGTACCACACACATTATTATATTTTGATTTGGTCTGCGAAGGATCAATGGGGCGGTTATGTCGTGCGATGGCTGGGACCACACGAATAACTGAGGTGTATTTAACATGCTTGTTCGCACTACATCAGATAAGGATATTTGACCAATGAAGGTGTGTATGGTTCGTTTTGGAGATTCAGTTCGTGGTATAATTCTTGGCTGGAACAGTTACACGCACTTTACAAATATTTTGGGGGGCATATGATACCATACAGTTCATGATATGATTACACAAAATTAGATAATCATAAGCATTGAGTGGTTTCTGGTTGATCCGTCTGCGCTCACTGAGACTATCGGCCATTGCATGTGATCGCCATGCATATATTGACTACAAGAATTATCCAAAAGACATTTTATGTCTTTTTCGCACTGAAGGAAGAGATGATCTATGCTACTGAGTTCGAGATTCATGAGATGGTTAGTATATTTTTAAGGGGAAGCTTTTCGTTCAATAATACTTACCCATCTACATGCATCACTTAAGGGGAAGCGTCTACTAGTTGCACAAGACCCCTATTCGAAGATTACAAAAAGGGGAAGAATAGTGCAGCTTAGCTTATTATTTGTGATGACATTGTTTCTTCATGCAGATTGTTTTGTAATATCAAATAGGAGAAGATTGTTAGGAATTACAGATTTGAAGATTACAAAACCTACAAGAAAGAATCAAGAAAGAAGAAACAATGAGGGCCTAATTGTAATAGTTAGTTAGCTTTACTAGTAAGCTAACCTTATTAGGATTTGTAACCTCCCTCTATTATATAAAGAGGGTAGGCGTCTGGGTTACATTCATCTTTTTATCTTTTCAATTCATAGTCTCTTCAATGAGAGTCTAGCAAACGCATAGAGCGTGTAGTAGTTAATAGTAGTATTATTAGTTTCTTTTATACTCAATAAAAGAAAACCTTATTAGTAATGTTGATTGTATTCTTGTTCTATATTCCGCTGTGCTTCAATCAATATTATTCATACCCTAGTTGAGTCCAGATCTTGGATTCAACAATTTGTTTCCGCGAGAAGATGGAAATGGCCCCATAAAGTCAATGCCCCATACGTCAAAGATTTCACAGACTTGGATGGCGTTTTGAGGCATCTCGTTAGTCTTTGAAATATTCCCGTGACGCTGACAAGCGTCACAAGCTTTGACAAACTCTTGGGCATCTTTATAGATCGTGGGCCAGTAGAAACCCGAATCAAACACCTTCTTGGCGATGTAGTTTGGATTATGATGTCCCCCCGTGGGTCCATCATGACAAGCTTTGAGGATATCCATGGCTTCTTGGCCATGGACACACCGCCTGATGACTTGATCGGCACAGATTTTGAACAAGAAGGGGTCGTCCCAGAAGTAATGTTTGACGTCTTTAAAGAATTTGTTTTCCTGTTGGGACGTCATTCCCTTCACAACAAAGTTACCCGCNATAATTATCAAGTTTTCAACAATATTAGAAACATTTTTTAGTGTATAAAAAGATCAACGAATTTTGGGTATGATTCCTAAATGTTTTTATTAAAAGCGATTCTCAAAGTGGTTTTATTTTATATAATAGTTATTGTCAAACGTTTCTATTGTAAAAACATAGAGGGATTATGCGAGGATGCACAAATATGAGAAAGAAGAAAACAAGTTGTGAAAATGTATATTGGGATGTTCTATGTGCATAATATTGTTTAACACTTATTTTGGTAAATATTGAAATTTAAGAAATAGAGTGTCTGAACTTTAAAATGAATCTAGTTGCTTAAAAGGCGGTCTAGAGGGTTAATGTAGAGCTAATGACTCAAACTTTAATATTTACACTACACTTAGAAATTCAAAGATACAACAAAATATAAGCATTGTAAATTAACTAGTCAAAATTCTAAAAGCCATGTACCAAGTCATACACAACTATATTCGCAACACTTGTTGCAACAACAATAATGTTGGTAACTAGTTTGCATGACCTTCAATCGCAATTGGATTCACAACACCACCACCCGACTACACCACACCACCCATCCGCAAGACTATTACCCAACGCCGGAATACCTAAAACAACACGACACACATCGCACACCCGATGTCGGAATACCCAAAACAACACGACGCTCATTAACAACATCACGTGAGACTGCAAAACCACTACCACCCGATACCACACGACTACCATCTCTCTCCACCACTAAACCGCCATCCGGTAACGAAATACCTAAAACGACACGCGCATTATTATCACAACCACACGGTGGAACCATAACCACGACACTAGCACCACCCGACGACATCACACCATTCTCATCGTCGTCATTATCCAAAACACCATTCCCACCATCATTAACACCCAAAACACCATTCTCACTGAGATTCTCATTTGCACCACCAGCACCATTATTACCCATTTCTTGATCATTATTGCCCACACCACCACCGCAGTTATTAACTACGTTCTACGGATTATCGATTTCTTGATCAAGATTCTTACCACCCATATTCTCGTTCGCAACACCACCACGATATTACCCACTTCTTGATCATTATTAATGTACTCTTTGTTTATCCAATTACTTACTGGAACTTCTAAATCCATCACTAACCGTATCAAGATTTTGTTTTTTCGCAGTTCAAGAACATCATCCTCAAAATCCCTTTGTTTTTTCCTTGTTTGAATTACACCATCATGTTCCCACAATTCTTTAATTAGATACATAAATTCAACACCTAAACCTTCCCCACCACTATCAATCCTAAAAAACTTAGTTCTCAACGTTTTAATAACATGACACAAACTTATTTCCTTGTAAATGAACAAGATTACAAGTAACGACTTCATCAAATACTCTCGCACAATCCCATTGAATGTTTGCGATACTGAATTCATATAGTTTTGGCAAGATTTCAAGATGACGATTATCCATGTTGACAAGTGAGAAAGGGTTTATATAAGAACTTGAGTGGTGCTACCAAGTGGTTATAGTGTTAATGTAATGGTGGTACTGTAGATTGTTGTTGAAGATGAAGTTACATAAATTTTTAAGGTGCAGCGCTTTGTTTTTGGGTATTTTAGCATCGGGCGACGATCTTGCGGTGGCTAAAGATGGTTGTGTTGTGGTGACGCCTGGTGGTGATATTGTTGTTATGGCTCCGATGACTGTCAATAAAGGTGGCATTGTTCTCGGTCTTTCGGCGCCGGTTTGGGCGGTGACAGTCTTGAGGTGGCTTGCATATGGTAGTGTTAAGGGAACGTCGAACCGTGGCGGAGTTTTGGTTTTGCCTAGTGGTGGTAATAATGGTGTTATGATGTCGTAAGGGGTAGTTGGTGATGTTGTGATAAGTGAAGTTGGAGTTTTGGTACCTCTGGTTTTGCATGATTGCATGTTTGTGCTGCTGCGAGGTGGTGGTGGGTTGGTTGTGCCAGAAGGGGGTGTTATAGTGCCGAGTGATTGTGCTATTGAGGTCCCACATGTATGAGTGGTGATGGTGGTCTTGTGGTGCTGATAGGTGGTAGTGGTGTGGTGTCATGTGATGGTGGTGTGATGTTGGTGTTGTGGTGCCTTGGTGGCGTTGTGATGTCCCGTGACGGTGGTGTTGATTGGTCTCAAAACCAACAGGTAATTGTCACACGAGCTGGCCACTTGTGAATGGCCAACCGTAACAAAGATAACCTGGAAGTCTAAGACCAACTCAATGAAATCCTGAGGAGTACAGTGTTTCCCCGGGTCGTTAAAGTCCCAACGAGGCTGAAATTGTGTTTTGGAAAACGTTTATAGGAAGAGTGATTAGGAATAGTAACCAGATAAAGATTTGGATTGATTTTACACTAATGATTGCTTGGAATTTAAAATGAAAATGTACAATAACAGATATGAGAAATTTATAACACAAAATGCAATTAAGTAAAGTACAGGGACTAAAAATGACAACTTTTAAACTACAGGGACTAAAAATGACAAGTTTTAAACTACAGGGACTAAAAATGACAAGTTCCAAACTTTGGGGTGAAAAATGAAAATTTTGAAACTTTTAAAGAAAATTAAAATCTAAAAAGAAAATATTTAAATAATATTATACTAATTTAATATTAACTATTTAATTTAAACTAATTAATTAACTTAAAAGCTATTTATATTAAACCTAACAATATTTTAATTATAATTTTAACTTAAGAAATTACAAAATTATTTTCTAAAAACCTAAAATGACTTAAAATACTTATAAAAATTAAAAATAAATATTTTTGTCTTTTTGTGGATTTTTTATAAATTAAAAACCTAATTAATATTTAAAATCTATTTAAACTATTTAAAAGGAAAAAATTAGAAAATGAAAAAGGAAAATTACAAAATTAATTTTTACAGATTCTAATTAATATGACAAAGCTAGAAAAATTATAAAAATGAAAATCAGATTAAAATTTAACAACTATGCTAATTTCTTTTTGGTTTTTCTAATTAAACTGTTTTAATTAAATTTAAATCTAATAATTACTATATGAACAGTAGAAATTCTAGGAAAATTACTAAAAACTCTAAATGTTATTTAGAACCTAGGAAAAATATAAAAACTTGCGACTGTTTAACAAATTTATATGGAATTAATTACCTAAACAGTTTTACTTAATTACTAAATAAACTAATATTAAATCTAATAAATACTAAACAGTAAAATCAAATTCTAAGAAAATTACTAAAAATTCCTAAGGTGACAAACTAATTTTAAAAATTATAAAAACAGGTTATTATTAAACTAAATTTAAAAAGAGAAAATGAAAATTAAAAAAAAATAAAAAATATTAAATAGAAGCTATCACTTTTCTTAAAAAGTGATGATTTTTGGAATTTTCTTTTTGGAACTTGTTTGTACACTGAAAATGGACACTTTTTGTGAAAACAACTTTTTTCAAACTTAAAAATAAGCTCTGTGCAAGCTTAAGCTTGTCACAGTTGACTTTTGTTTGACCTAAGTGAGAAATAAGCTTAAACTGGTTTAATGTGGGACCACAGGTACAAAAATAAGTTCAAATAAGTCACACAGACTTGAATAAGCTAAAAACAATCAATGAAAAGCACTGAATAAGCTATAAACACCAAATAAGCAACTGAAAAGCTAT
>LBNU01022774.1:21764-39789 GCA_014162995.1 Artemisia annua
TTTTGCATATTTTGAACTATTTAGGGACTAGTTTTGACAATTTGTGAAAGTTGAGGGACTGAAACTGCCAATTGTGCAAACTTTGCTTGTTTTTCATTTGTTTTCAAACATTTTGCATCTAAGACTCATAAAACACACTTTTGGAATATTTCCATTATTTTGATGCATTATTTGGTGTTTTTGGATGTTTTTGGCAGTTCAGTTGATAGAAAAATGATGAGTATTTACATACTCATCAGGTGTCATTGATGAAGTAGTTATAAATACACATCCCTCCAATTATGCATCAACTACAATTGTGTTTGTTGCATTTTCGGTATCATGGTTTGTCAATGAATTTGAGACTTATAGGTTTTTAGGATTAAGCTTTATGGTATTCAGACGTAAATTTATGAATATGAGAATTTTGGCAGGTAACCTCGTGCATAGTGGGTTTTTGCAGTTAGTTTTTTACTAGTGAAAAGTTTAAAGTTTGGAGATTTTTTGGTACAAACTGTGCATGCGATTGTAGGAGTGAAATATAATTGTTCACGTGTAACTGACTTCCTTTCTGCATCCATCAACCCTTTCAACCTTTTCTCTCATCCACCCACTTACCAAATCATGCGACCCAACTATTGTCTATGTCGTTGGCGACCTCATTTACCTCATCCTACGACTATCATCGCATTTCGGCAAATTTGTATGTAACTTATGTCGACCTGATTTCCACTTTTGAAATCTTGCGTTCCAACTTTTGCCGACTCTTTTTTTCACTTCGATTAAATTTGAAATCACTTTTGAGTGAAAAGAAATAAATGACAGTAGTGGATTAGTGGGTGTGTCATGATTTAGAGCACTTTTAATGAAAGGATATATGACGTGTTTGTATTAAATGATGCACTACTATTTATACTACTTTTAAGAACTTACAGATGCACATGAACTTTCTACATTATTCCTAAATCGAACCTTCCAGGGCCAATCTAGAATTATTGCACAATCGTCTATGGGAAAACCAAATCGTCGCTTATGAAAAGCTTTTAGATATTTTTGACACGTATTTATGCCTCTTGAGTCCTAAAGAATAGTGTAGATACTCATGAAATTTTGATGTAAGTCATGTGAATAAGCAAGTGAACATGAAACAAACATAAATGAAATTAACAAGAAATGGCAACCCTTACGTTGCGGCGGGAAAGTTGATATAAAATCGTATGTCGAAATAAGCGTTTTACATCGATTTTTGGTTTTTAAATTCTTTTAGTGTATGAAAATCATTAATTTAGTTCCCATTTTTTAACATGAATAATCCATAGTTCAAATGTTTTATTAGTAGTACTATTAGAGATGACATTATTAATAATAATAAAATGTGTTTATAGTTTACATGTATCACTAGTTATAATACCCGTGCATGCACGGGGTTTTTCCAGAAAAAATTAATTATATAGTATTATCGTTAAAAAACAGAAAATCTTATGTATATTTTAAAAAGTTAGAGCATCAACATGTGCGAAATTAAGAAAAATAATTAACCGAAATTGTAAATATAACCGTGGCATCGACCTTGTATTGGATTCTTGAGCGTGTCTCCTTATAATGTTATTGGGTCAAAGGTTCTTTGATCATATGGGTTTACACATAAATCAAATTTATTTTAAAACTTTTGCTTAATATATGGACATATAAGAATTTAACCGTGAAAATTGTGATATAAGTACAACTAATAAGTATGCATGAGTTTTTCATTATGTATTAATATCAATTAATATTTTGTAAAAATTTTATTGGATGAAAGATTTAACTTTATTTAGCTGACATAGATGTTAATGTTGAGGTTGATGTTGTTTAACTTTAACTATTGATATCATGTTGTACAAAATGTGCGAGTTTAGTAGCACATAATGAGCGTTGATGAAGTTAAAATATACTCCGTAAAGTTTTTTAAAAAGTTTTTTCCGGATATCCGTATATAAAATTCAAATAATAATTACATGAGTCGTTATATGTATAATCACGTATATTTATTTTCATATCACAGTAACTCGTACTCACCTTTTGATATTTTTATTATCGTTAATAATAATTTAACTGTATTTAATATTCAAACCCGTGTACGTATATATTAAACTTTTAAATAGGATAACATGAGTTCTTATTTATATTTAACGTACATAGTAAAAAGATATTTTAATAGATAAAAGCTTAAAACTAATACTTATTTTAAAAGTATTTAACGTATATTAAAACTAATTCGTACATTTATAAATTTTGTAAGTTTAATAGATGGAAGTCTCAAACCAATACTAATACCCATGTAATTGTAAACAAAGTTCATATTATATAAAGTTATTAAAAAACATAGAAATTTATAATTTTACACTTAACTCCATATAATATATTTAAAATTCAACCACTAATGTTTTATTAATTACCTCCTCTTTTTTTTTTTAAGTTTTATTTTCATAAATTTGACACCTATATTTTTATGTGTTTTTTTTCCTCAATCAAATTCTCCACCAAATTTATTAAAGTTTGACCAAAATCAATTCAATTTTGACTTTTTATTGGCCAATCATATTGCTCGATTTCGCCTATGTGTCAAAATCGAGCTTTCCTATTGGGCCAATTTTTTTTTCCACTAAGATTGTTTTGTAAAAAAAAAAACTCCGAAATAATGTAATTCCTTTATTATATAAAACATTGAATTTATTAAAACTTATAATTGCTTATTAGCTTTTATGTACCATTGAAACCAATCATATGTTTGTTCAGTTAATAATTGTTTTGTATGGTCACTGAATTTACTTGTTTAACCCTTATTTTCACAATAGTATGTTTATGAGATTTATGGTTGTGAATTTGGGTTGATGATTAATCTATTCGATGAGTTCACAAATTTTTAATGGCACGATTTGGAATATGACTGAATACTAGACTTGAATAACTATAATCTTTAACTTTATTTGTTAGCCTCGCTTTTTTATAAAGATAACGTCACATACGTGAATCGGACTAGATATGTAGCATGTTGTGTCCTTAGGGACTACTTATGTAGATTAGGCAAACATGTAGTATGATAAGCCTATAAATACCCCTCATGACTCTCCATGAGGGGTGTGGAAAATTATGTAATTATTCTTTCATTGTTAATATATTTCATTTTCTTCACCCTCTCTCTACTTTCTCTCTCTAGAAAAAATGAAATACTTTCATCTTCTTTGATCAACCTAGACCTCCCGAACCACATAAATCTTTTATATTTTCGATCCTACAATTGGTATAAAGAGCCAGGTTGTTACTTTCTGGATTTTTGTGGTTCGATTCATGTTTTGAGGCTGTTTTTTTTTCATACTTTTTACGGATCTGGAAAATTTTTTTTCCTTATCTATCAACAACAGTTTCATCTCATATTTCATGTATCAAAATGGTCAAAAAAGTCTCGTGCTTTATTTCTTGGTTTTCACAAACTGTTTTTTGTTCATCTTTATGTCCAATAACAGTTTTTTGTTAACTTTTATCACTTTTATGACTTACTTTGTACCAAACCGTGAATAAAGTGGTCAAGTAAAAGGTCCAATCTCATCGGGAAACTCATCAGAATCTGGGAAATGGGTGTTACTTCTGGGTTATGCTTAAATGGTCATCGGAATCTGCAAAAAGGCTTGTCGGTATAATCGCCGGAAAAAATCGGAATTTCTTGTATAAGAAATTCTCGATGTATTTGTTATCGAGAACACACCTGTTATCGAGAACACTGATAAAGTCGTTTTAGTATGGTTAAGTATATTTCCAAAGAAACACTTAGGAAAGTATTTCCCGGGTCGTAGTCCCAACGAAGGCTGAATGGAGTTCG
This sequence comes from Artemisia annua, assembly GCA_014162995.1. NCBI lineage: Eukaryota > Viridiplantae > Streptophyta > Magnoliopsida > Asterales > Asteraceae > Artemisia > Artemisia annua. The sequence goes on from LBNU01022774.1 coordinate 25,603, forward strand.
TGAATTCGTGATCGTGAATCGTGAAGCGAATGTGAGGGGTTATGGGGAACCCTAAGCTACAATTAAACAATGAATAATATAAAAGCAAGTAAAAACATGTAAGAGACCACAAATAAGTCCTAAACGCAAACGGGAAATTAAAACGCTAAATTCCCGAGCTAATCTCGGGATTTCTAAGGCAACTACGGGAAACTTAAGTCCTAAATGTAAAAACTAAATTCCTAAAGGGCCTAAATGTAAATTCAAACTTTTAGGAATATTAAAATTATTTTTATAACTTTTTATTTAATTAAAATTAATTAAAAACTATTTTAAATATTAAAATATATTAAAAATGCAAATAATTAAGAAAAATGAAAAATTAATTTTGAAAAATCTAAAATATTATAAAACTAATTTTAAAACTGAAAAATATTTTTTTTGGATTTTTTATGAATTTATATTAATTAAAAAGGATTTAAAAGTACTTTAAAACTATTTTTAATTATTATAAATACTAAATGAACTTGAAAAATTATGAAATTTTTCAGAGAATTCCATAATATTATTCTAAACCTAGGAAAAATAAAATTACCTAAAAACTAGACCCTAATAAGCAGTTTGGGCAAATAAGCAGTTTGGATAAGTGCTTATTTATAAGCAAATAAGCACTAGAATGCACCAAAAGCTTAGGTATAGTGTAATAGACCTAAACAAACCTAATTCAACTCAAAAAACTAAAATAAGCCTAGGCCGTAAGCTAGATAATCAATGAGCAAATTGCACAACAAAACAGCCAAACACCCTACTTCTAGCTTATAAATAAGCACTCTAATAAGCCAAAACCCTACGTTATCGAGAATTTTGTTAAGTTTTCGAAAATCACATTCTCGATAACTTGTTTCACATCCTCGATAAATCAGGTTCTCGATAATCACATTCTCGAAAGTCACATTTTCGATAAGTGACATTCTCGATAAAGCTTCTCGGCAAGCAAAAAAAATTATCGAAAAGTTTACAGAAGGTGAAGATGAAGCAGAGACTTTGACCACTTGACCAAAAACCAAATACCACAACTCATTTGGACTTCAGCTCATAGAAATCATCAGTCCACTGTTATGAAACCAAAATGAAAATGAAAGAGATGACCAACAACATAGTCTATCCACTGCCAAATCTAAACCAAAACCATCCTAACAAATCCTTAACGGCTACACCCATATCACAAATCCTTCTCTAACAACAACTCGACTCGAACGTACACTGGAAAATAAAACAATAGATCTCAGATTCTAGTCAACTTTTTCACCAATCTTTCAAAGATTTTTTAAGTATTGAACCAATCATCATCATCGATCCCTATATGAAGCAAAGACTCTTCATTTAATATCCGAAACTCAAAAAGACCAGATCTATAACAAGATTGTTATAATCAGTTCTTGTTTCGTTCCACAATCACAAGACCAAAACAAAAACACATCGTACACCTACCTGAGATCAACCATATGATCTTGGAGTCGTAACTTATGTTTCTTCTTCGTGAATATATGAATCGGATTGAGCAACACATGAAGGAAAAAGGTTGGGTATGGTTAAGTTTGTGATTGATTGTGGTGAAATGAAGATGAAGACGGATTGACAAGGAAATGAAGATGAGATCCTGGAGATGAGTTTGAGAGAGAGAGAAAATGTTAGTGATGGGGGCGGATATAATGAGACTAGGGTTTATAAATGTGAGAGAAATTAGGGTTGGTTAGTATTGTTAACCGGGGTGTTTATTGGCTGGATTGGATTGGGTTCATTGGTTACTAAGCCTCATTGTATCTATTCGACTTATGGGCTGAGTCCGAAAGTTTCATGAATTGGGCTGAAGTTAGCTATCAAATGAATTGATTGGGCTGCAAATAATGGACGGCTAAAATGATGTAATCGAATGGACAAACAAAAATATTATTTGAAATTTTTGTGTTAATATCAAATTTAGCCAAAAGTTTTGATAATATTTGATAAAGAGTGGTATTTTGGACTTAAACTTTTCACGAGGATACATTGTTCACGGCTAGAATTGTTTTGTTTAACAAAAAAATGACTACGGGGTTCTTGCACAGTATTATTGATTTGATTTTGAAGTGGCATTTCAAAAAGTGTACTTATTTATCTCAAAGTCCAGGGGTGGTTGGATGCACGACTGTTGAAGATAACTTGTCTGCGCATATAAAAATTCAGACTTGACAATCTAGTTATTACTAATGTAAGGAGTTACGTTGTAGTGCTCATAATATAACTATCACTTTAAGGAGTTACATTGTAGTACTCAGTGTCACGCAAAGCAGTGGATTGTTCAAGCAGCGAATATCTCGTGCAACCTCATATTTAAAGGAGTTACATTGTAGTGCTCAGTATAGGTATTAAGTCACATCTATCGTACAAGCATTAAGTCACAAGATGAGATGTTTACTTCATTTTCAAGTTGGTCATATCGGGCTGTCTCCACATGTGGTCATTACTATTAGCCAGTGAATTCAAAGGAGGTTCGTTTAAAGGTTGATTTGAGAGAATAGTATTGAGAGTATACTTTTGCGACATATACTCACAAAATATACGTTCATGGTCTATATATATTGCATCAGAAGTGTAAAGTACATGTAATTGTATGGCATGTACACCAGATTATGATGATTCCGATAACTCGCAACCATCAGGAGGGAGAAGAACATGCCAAAAGAAGTAGTGTTTCGTCTTCAGTACGTTGGTTAATCGAGGGAATTGTGCTTAATGTACCAAGTATGTGTATGTGTTCATCGGAGCTTATTACCAACCTTCTGTGCAATACTATGTGAGTTATGTTGTAATGATGCTCCCAGAACGACAACCATGGTGCAAACTCAATAGTATCTACTTTATCCGCTGCGAGATGAAAGAGGTTGTCAGTTCAGGAGGGAGCAGAAGAAAGAAAACAGACTCACTAGTTAGGAGGGAGTAATAACCTAACTAGATCATTACAGTTGAAGTTCAGAGGTTTGTAAATCTGTGCCGTAGTGCCAAAGATCAAATGCCGAGATCGTCGGATGAGAGAACTTCAAGTCTGCCTCAATATCTAGACTACAGAGACTCTGCGCTTCAACATCATCAACATAGTTTACTATTGTTGTAATTTTACATTGTTAATGTATTTATAGGTCTCATTATAACCATTCACGTGTGACGATATCTTGGAGGGAGATTGTTAGCCTCGCTCTTTTATAAAGATAACGTCACATACGTGAATCGGACTAGATATGTAGCATGTTGTGTCCTTAGGGACTACTTATATAGATTAGGTAAACATGTAGTGTGATGAGCCTATAAATACCCCTCATGACTCTCCATGAGGGGTGTGGGAAATTGTGTAATTATTCTTTCATTGTTAATATATTCCATTTTCTTCACCCTCTCTCTACTTTCTCTCTCTAGAAAAGATGAATACTTTCATCTTCTTTGATCAACCTAAACCTCCCGAACCACATAAATCTTGTATATTTTCGATCCTACATTATTGTAAACAAGTGTTTAATTTTAAAGCCATTATCAAATTCAAAAGCCTGATTATGGCCTAATCAAATTGTGTATTTAAAGTTCATAAAATGTAGACTTGATTACTGTTGATATAAATAATGCCTAAAAACGTTATTAATATTTTTCGATATCTCTACGTTTTGATAATCACAAAATGTAAACTCATTAAACTAAAGATTATGACGTAAACAAGTATTTAGTCGTAATATTCATTTTAACAACCTAATCACTTAAGGTATGAATAAACAAAATGCCTAATGCATTTTATGATCAAAAGAACATCTTCTTAATCACTAGATTTTTTATAAAATGACACAAACATTTTATATCTCTTACAAGATCATTTTTGGTAATTAAAGAAATATGTTTAATCCATAATAAATATATGAATTCAAATTTTCAACCAAAAATGGCAAAATTGTTCAAGAAAAACCTTCCACACGAAAAGACAAAGCTGAGCAACGTTCAGAATGGGCGGCCCCCTTAATTAACTAGGCGACTCCCTTATTAATTAAGGGGACCGACCCCTAATTAAGGGGATCGGCCACGCTCCTCAACTGCTCAGCTTTGCCTATAAATACTGGACTATCCCTAGACTTTTTCCTCAGCTTTTGCACCTCAAACTTTCTGATATAAATCTTCTTTCATATCTTTCCAAATCATGTGATCATATAATCATAAGCTTTTGTTTCCAAGTGATCCAAACTTCAACCATTCAAGTGCAAAAGAAGAATACTCCTTCAACATCAAGAGAAGAAGTATTGTAGTTTAATTAATATCATCTTGTAGTTGTGCTAGATAGTTTGTAAAGTGTTGTGTGCTTAAGTAGATTGAAATGTAAGTAAGTAGTTGTGGTGTAAAGAACTAGTGTAGAAGTAGTGATTAGTTGTGAAGTAATTGTGGTGTGTAGAAGTAGTGTTAAGTTGTGAAGAAGACGNTTCAACCATTCAAGTGCAAAAGAAGAATACTCCTTCAACATCAAGAGAAGAAGTATTGTAGTTTAATTAATATCATCTTGTAGTTGTGCTAGATAGTTTGTAAAGTGTTGTGTGCTTAAGTAGATTGAAATGTAAGTAAGTAGTTGTGGTGTAAAGAACTAGTGTAGAAGTAGTGATTAGTTGTGAAGTAATTGTGGTGTGTAGAAGTAGTGTTAAGTTGTGAAGAAGACGTGAAGAAGTTGTGAAGACATTGTGAAGAAGTTGTGAAGAAGTCGTGAGATTGGTTCTAGCTACGTTTAGGACTCGACATTTAGCTTGGTGTCGTTAATTGGTGTAAGCAAAAGTTGTGTAATGTTTTCTCTGCCATAAGGGAGTTTGTTGACATAGTGAAGAAAACTCTCGAGTGTAGTGCTCGGGGAGTGGAGTAGGGCGAAGAGGTGCTTCGTAGCCGAACCACTATAAATTCTCCTTGTCTTGGTTTGATCTTTCCATCTCTATCTTTCATTTCATTATTTTACTTGCATTGTTAATTTTCATTTACATATATATGTTCATATTATCCAAGAGTTGAATTCACATAAGATCGAATCAAAGTTTTTAAAAGTAAATAAGGTTTTCATAATAAATTAAAAAGACGTAAAACTATTCAATCCTCCCCCTCCTAGTTTTTCACAATTACTACATAAAAGCTTTGTAAGAACTTCGAATTATTGAATGAGCATTATTTAAGACTATATATATTTTAAAATTCGTTTGATAATCGTTTACCTAAAACTTACGTTTTTTCAGACCTGACTAAACTCTACCTGTTGAACCTTTAATTCAGTTGGCATTACTAAATGAAGGAACCACTTAGTATGTTCTTCTGGGTACGCCGTTGTCCACAATGTATGTTAAAAATCATCGAATTTATTTATCCGAGATTGATATGGAGAGTCACACATATAATGTAAATAAAAAGGGTGTCAATGAAAATATATTCACTTTATATTTAGTTTTTTAAGCATGTTCTATAAACATTGTATGAAACTTCAAAGACTTTGGAGAATTTTGAAAAACAAAACCTTGTAATGCAAAAAAATGCAGAATACTTTTTAAATACTGATAAGCGTTTGCTAAATTTATGCATTGTGGATGCTCATATATTCATTACTAGTTTAGTACATACATTACAGTTTTTTAAAAAATAGAATAATTATTGCTTCTTTATTACTTTTTTTTAATGACAGTTTTATTCTTAATTAATTAACTTTTATTTTTTCAAATTTGTAATAATAATTTTAAATTAATATATTAATCTAAAAAAAAGAAAAAGAAATGTAAATAATTAAGGGCTAATGATTTGAGGGCCTAATTGGTTGATGGTGTTTGCATGAGTTTTGGGATTAAAAGTCTAGAATTATTTATTATTATTATTTTTTTTTTATTTAAACTTTTTTTTTCAATGCACCTTATAAAATAATAAAAATAATTATTTATTTACTTCTCTCTCCTTATATATTAATAAAAATAAATTTTTATATTTTATTATATAACATATATTTAAATTTTATTTTCTTTCATATATCAAATCCAATTTCAAATTCTAAACCAATTTCAAATCCAAATCTAAATCTTTATTCTAAACCCATTTACAAACAAAACAGACACTGAAATTTGCATCTAATTTGTCAGTTTTTGTTATTCCATGTAGTAATTTTTTCTATTAAAACACAAAGGTCTCAAATTTTGACATTTTTGTCTATTTGTGACCAAAATAACCTTACTTTTTTCAAATTTTGAAAAGTAAAATGGTTATTTTACATGCATAAAATACAGACAAATGTTAAAATTCAAGAGCTCTGTGATTTAAATATTTTGGTTTAAATAAAAAAACTTGGAACAGGCCCAATAGCTTTTTTTAGGATAGGCCCAATCCAACTTAGCGGACTTTTTTTTCGAAATCTTGCGTTCCAACTTTTGCCGACTTTTTTTTCACTTCGATTAAATTTGAAATCACTTTTAAGTGTAAAGAAATATATGAGAGTAGTGGATTAGTGGGTGTGTCATGATTTAGAGTACTTTTAATGAGAGGATATATGAGGTGTTTGTATTAAATGATGCACTACTATTTATACTACTTTTAAGAACTTACAGATGCACATGAACTTTCTACGTTATTCCTAAATCAAACCTTCTAGGGTGAATCTAGAACTATTGCACAATCATCCATGAGAAAATCGAATCGTCGCTTATGAAAAGCTTTTAGATATTTCAACACTTATTTATGCCTCTTGAGTCGTAAAGAATAGTGTAAATACTCATGAAATTTTGATGTTGGTCATGACAATAAGCAAGTGAAAATGAAACAAACATAAATGAAATTAACAAGAAATGGCAACCCTTATGTTGCGGCGGGAAAGTTGATATAAATTCGTATGTCGGAATAAGCTTATCTTTTACAACGATTTTAGGTTTTTTTTGTTTAAATTCTTTTTGTGTATGAAAATCATTAATTTAATTCCCATTTTTTAATATGAAGAATCCATAACTCAGTTCAAATGTTTTACTAGTAGTACTATTAGAAATGACATTATAATAATCAAATGTGTTTATAGTTTTTATGTATCATTGAATTTATTAAAACTTATAATTGCTTATTAGCTTTTATGTACCATTGAAACCAATGTTATGTTTGTTAAGTTAATAATTGTTTTGTATGCTCTCTGAATTTAGTTGTTTAACCCTTATTTTCACAATAGTATGTTTATGAGATTACGGTTGTGAATTTGGGTTGATGGTTAATCTATTCGATGAGTTCACAAATTTTTAATGGCACAATTTGAAATATGACTGAATACTAGACTTGAATAACTATAATCTTTAAACTTACTGTAAACAAGTGTTTAATTTTAGAGCCATTATCAAATTCAAAAGCCTGATTATGGCCTAATCAAATTGTGTATTTAAAGTTCATAAAATGTAGACTTGATTACTACATAAAAGTTTTGTAAGAACCTTGAATTATTGTGGGCATTATTTAAAACTATATATATATATATATATATATATATATATATATATATATATATATATATATATATATATATATATATATATATATATATATATATATATACTAGTTTCTAAGCCCGCCCGATGGGCGGGCATGACTTGTAATTATAATTTGGATGGTTTTAGTATCGTAAAATTATGTTTTAAGTCGTATTTTTTTTAATTATAAGAGAAAGTTAATTATGTTGTCAATCAACGGGAAAATATTTTTAAGTACGTTGTTTTTATTTATTTTTGGTATAAATTTTAAAAGATAGTTATTTCAATAAGATGAAGGTAGTCTATCTTAATCGTTACTACTCAAAGTCTATAGTGAACCTATACATGGTCTTTTTGTATAACTTTTTTAAATTTAACAAAGTTTAATTGGACGTAAATAAATACTAAATAACGACAAATATCTTAGACACAAAAATTGGAAACAAAATGAAAAATGTTCATATAATTTATGTAAAATACGTAACTCATGTAATTGATGTACATCGACCAAACAACGTTATCAAGAAGTCAATTATGGACTTCTTTAATTTAATTTAATTTTAATTTAATCAGGTACGGATATCAGTGATTTTTGATAGTTATAACTTATGTATTAATAAAGAGATAGGCATGACTCATTATTATTGTTTTGATGGTATTATTATTGGTTCCGGTTCAATTATTAATTGTTATGGTCCGGTTATGGGTCCGGTTTCGGTTCTTTGGCTCTTTTGCTCATCCCTACCTTGATTAACCAAGTTTGTTCTGTTTTCGACGCATGCAAAAGATTTTGATAAGTCATTTTTATTTTTGATACAATGCAATGATTAAATCTGTGACTAAATATTTCAACTTGTTTTATTATTTTATGAATTAACTGACATCCCATTGGGATATTAAACTTCATTTACAGCCACATTTCATATCTTCCTCACATTTCATCTTTTCATCTTTCTTTGGGGTAAGATTCGCTCAACTTAATATGATGATTATTTTTTTTTTTCTTGTTTTATATATCTTCTAACAATATAGTATTCAATCTTGTTGATGTTGATTATATCCGTTTTTTTTTAATTTTTTTTTTGCGGTTAATGTGGATTGCAGACATGTGTTGCATGTTTGTGTTGTTATTAAGGCTAGACTTGGGTTGATGTGGTTTATATTTTGGTTTATTTTTTTCTTTTTTTTTTTTTTTTATTTCCGGTTTATTTGATTTGTGGTTTTGTTGATTTGATTTTTAGTGAGAATGTTTTAGGCTTGAATCGATTAGGGGGTGTTAGGGGGTGTTTGGCACTGTATTCATTTTTAGCTTAGAATAGTTTTGACCTATTTCTTAAACGTCAGTCAAGTTTATTTTAGTTAACTAAATAGAATTGGAGTTGTCTTTAGCATTTTCATGAGTTTTGTAGTTTAAAGTTTCATGTATGATTTACATAGTTACCATAAGACTTTATTGTCTTAAGGTGTTATATTGGTATTAATTGTTTCAAAGCATTTCAGAATAGGTTTTTGCACATTTTGAACATCTAGTAGCATATGTATCTTTGTCCAAATTTGCCATGTTAATCCATTTTGACCCATTTCAACCGACTGTCAAAGCATTTTTTAATGGTTCTCTAGTGGTTTTGACGTAGTGTGTGGTTGATTGATTAACAACAACAACAACAACATTGTTTTTTTTGGTTTCTTAGTTATTTGGATATGTGGTTTGTTGGTTTTCATTACTTGTTTACTTTCAACTTAGCTATGTTTACATTTATTTTTGAAGAACTTGGCTTAAAAATTGTTTTTCTTTTCCAAAAAACCAAACAGTTATGTCTTAGGGGGCGTTTGGCACTCTCTTAATTTTTAGGTTAGAATAGTTTTTACGTATTTCTTAAACGTCAGTGATCTTTATTTTAGTTAATTAAGTATTATAGGAGTTGTCTTTAGCATTTTTTAATGGTTGTTTAGTGGTGTTCATGATTTTTGAAGTTTAAATTTTCATGTATGATTTACTTAGTTACCATAAGACTTTATAGTGTTAAGGTGTTATATTGGTATTAATTGGTTCAAAGTATTTCAGAATAGGTTTTTGCACATTTAGAACATCTGGTAGCATAGGTATCTTTGTCCAAATTTGCCATGTTAACCCATTTTGACCCATTTCAACCCACTGTCAAAGCATTTTGCCTAGTGATAGTTTTGATCCATTGAAATTGGACTTGGTCAAAGTTTTGCAAAATATCAAAAAGTCAAATATGTTGTATCTGTCAGAATGGTCATGTTTTGTAGATAGTGCACAGGGATCAATAGTGGTTGGAGATTAATGAAATTTGTATTTTTGGGATATTTTGTTGCTTGTGATTCTGTACCAAAAAGAAAAGTTTGATTTTGAATTATTTAGCTTATTGAAAAATAAGGTCAAAGTAGACTGATTGAACTTTTAACTCCCCTGTTCCATGGCTTTCTAGTTTGACCCAATTTTGTCAAGACCAGATCTTGTTCATGTATTGGCCATTTTTGTTGGAATTTAGTGATTTTTGAAGCCACATAGGATGACTTGTTAGTTGTAATTTTAAATTTCCCTTTTGTGCTTATTTTGTAGCTTATTCTGTATCATAGATTTGACCCTTGGTTCTCGTTTCCACTGGTTCATCAGTGGCATTGAGTTTGTTTTTATGTTTTTTTTTTTTGGTTTGTTAGTTATTTGGATATGTGGTTTGTTGGTTGGGTTGTTTAGCAAACATGCAGGATTACTCCTTTTATAGATGGATTAAGTTGTTAGTTAGGATTAAATTGGTCATAAGGGACTCACAAAAGTCTGTTAAGAAATCTCAAACACCCCTTATATTAGCAGTTAACAATGAGTAGGTTGGTAGCTCCATGATTTTTTAAGCAATGGTCAGTTTAATATTAGCAATCTTAAAAACCCCTTAAAGCAAAATTGTGACTCCATGTGAGCAAAATTAAATAGATAGTCTTCATTCGGTTTCTTTTTTTCTTCTCTTTTTAACTGGTCGAGTAGATTATGATTGACATTTTTATCAATTGTTGTTATCAGTTCTCTTTAAAGTGTTTGGTGCTTATGAAACTATAAACTTTAGTGATAACACTTATGTTGTATATTTTATGTTTATTATTATTGTTACTTTTTTTTTAAGATTTATATATTTATTTTGGTTACAGGTTTAATAATGGATGACCGTGATATAAAATGTTTCTGTAAGTGTTTATGTTTGTTTGTTTGTTTTTTGTTTTTTTTTAATTGTTTTTTTTATTTTATTTTTTTGTTTTTTTGTAGACGAAATCAAGAAGAATGGTTTGATTGAATTTATCTCTTCTTTGCATGGTGCTTTTATGGAAGAATTGGTAAATTTGTTGTTTTATGATGTTCTGTTTTTTTTTTTGTTTGTTTTTTTTTAATTAAAATTTTGTTTTTAAATTATATATATATATTTTATTTATATTTGTTTTATATATTTTTTTTTTAATTCAGGAATTACCTGCTGAGCTTCTCCCATTGAATATGCTTGAGAATACTGATTTTTGGGAGGTTACTGATGCTCGTGGTGTTGTTCATATGATTAAAATGGAACGTGAAATTGATAGTTATTCGTGGTGTTTAGTTGGTAGTAAATGGTCCGATTTAATTTCTAGTGTGATCAATTTGGATCCTAAGTTTGTTCATTTCAATCAGATTGCTGGTAACAAGTTTTTTGTAAACTTCTATACCGCCAGTGGAGAAGAAGTTGGTTATGGTTTTACTTCTGGTCATGTTTCAAAGTGTGTTGTTTTAGGATGTAAGGATCCTCGTTTGTATCAGGTATGTACATTGATTTTGCTATTTATAAGTTTTTATTTTGTTTGTTTTTTTATTTTTTATTTTTATTTTTTTTATTATTTTTGTTTTTTTTTGGTTATTAATATTTGTTTACATTTATTGCAGCCAATTCCTTATGAGATGATGGTTGATGGTAATGTACGACGAAATTCTAAGTGTGTTAAGATTGAGTTTGATGGTATTGTTAGGAATATTGGTGTTACGTTCCATTCTATATTCAAAGGGAGAAAGTTAATTGGTGTGGCCTTCACTGGTGATGAGTGGGAGAGTTTGTGTGCTTCTTTGGGATTTTCTGAAAGGAAGGTGTTGGTTATTTCGGATAATGAAATGGATGATTTCTTTGTTGCTAAGGTTATGGATGGGTTTGTTGCGGATCCCGTAAAGATGTTTGGGTGTGATCCGCCACAACCAGGTAATTATTATTATTATTTTTTTATTATTATTATTTTTTTTATGTATATTATTTTTTGTTTGTTGTTGTTTGTTTAAAATTGATATTTTTGATTTAGGTGTATCTTCAAGTATGGTGGAATCTGTTGAGTCTTCTTTTGTTTATGAATGGAATGCTTGTATTGAACAGAAAAAATATCTGGTTTGTTTTTTTTTCCTTTCCAATATGTTTGTTATTATATAATTTTTTAGTAGTAATATTTGATTTTTTGTTTTTTTTCAGAACATCCCATCGTCGTTTCATAAGCATGAAATGAAAGTTGGTCATCGCGATGCTTGGGTAATCGCAGGAGGTTATTCGTTCTTTATGTCGGTAAAAGTATATGCTAATAAAAGTAGGAATTCAGACCGCAATACGCGTGTTTATTTGGTTGGTGATTGGATTCGGGTGCAAGGTGTTTTGGATATGAGCATTGGTGATAAGATGATGTTAGATGTTGTTGCTGGTAACATTGGGTCTGATGGTTGTTTATATTTCAATGTTTGCAAGTTGGTTTAACTGGTTTATTATGTTTTATGTTGACGGTGGTTTTTGTGTTTTGGTTTGTGTTTATGTATGTTTCTGACTTGATTAGACTGTTAGTAGTTATTTATGGTATTATGTTTCCTTGTTAAACGATGTGAATTGTATGTATATAGTTATCCTTATGGTCTTATGTTTCCTTGTCAAACGATGTGAATTGCGTGTATATAGTTATCCTTTGTTGTTTTGAATTATTTTTTCTTGTATGATTGTAGATGTTTTTTGTCTACATCAATGTTGCGGATCTGGTGTGTATGTTTTATACCAAATGTTTGGGGTTGAAAAGATTAATGAGGTATTCTTTTATTTTTGTCTGAGGTAAAATATTCAATTGTGTTCATATCAGCTGAGTATTAGAGATATTAAACATAATATTAACTATAGCTAAGGAGTGAATATGTGTGTAACTAAATTAATACGGAATTTTTTTTGCTTAAAATGTAGTATTTTTTGTATATAAGTTACCATGTACCAATTATAATATTACTGCTTTTAACTATCAATAACACATACAAAGCCATTTGCTATAACAATATTTTTTGCCATCTTTAAATAATACTGATATTTTCTCCAAATAATACTTTCCAATCCATTTTGTTCAACAATGCATTTGGCATGATAGCCATATTCGACCACTGTAAACATGAAAACCAATTAAGTATTCTGTATATTTCTTATAATGAAAGGTTCTTTTGTTGAATTAAGTAAATCTTGCATCTAGAGGTTCAACTGCTGTAATAAGTATATATATGATCAATGCTATAGGTAAGGCCGAGTTCATGGAAAAGTAGTGTCGATATAGAATGAGCAAATGAACAAAAGATGAGGTTCTTTTGTTGAATTAAGTAAATCTTGCATCTAGAGGTTCAACTGCTGTAATAAATTTCAACATGAATACAATGGTTTGAGGTTGCCAAACATTTTCAAAAAATTCAGGAAACGGTGGAGGACAACAAAATGGTATTTGTTTTAATTGGTGAGAAATGCATACCTGGCAATTACAAAGCCATTTGCTTTAACAATTTTTTTTGCCATCTTAAAATAATACTGATATTTTATCCAAATAATACTTTCCAATCCATTTTGTTAAACAATGGCATTTGGCATGATAGCCATATTCGAGCACTGTAAACATGAAAACCAATTAAGTATTCTGTATATTTCTTATAATGAAAGGTTCTTTTGTGGAATTAAATTCTAAACAAAGCTTCTTTATACACGACGTTTGTAGTTGATTTTGCGTAATTCCCTTCTTCATCACAGCATAATATCTTTAATCCTTCTTTGCTTGTGACTCTTGATACAGCCACGTATAGTTGTCCGTGAGAGAATACTGGTCTTTGAAGAAACAAACCCACCTTTGTTAAAGTTTGTCCTTGGCTTTTGTTTATGGTCATTGCAAAGCACAATGCAACTGGGAATTGCCTTCGATTGAATTTGAATGGGATCTTATTATCAGTGGGGCTTAAGACCATCCTTGGTATTGCACAAAGTGTTCCAATATTTCCACCTGAAATAATCCTTGCCTCGATTATATTAACGCCCATTCTTATCACTTGCAACCTTGTGCCGTTGCATAAACCTTCGCTCTGGTCTATGTTTCGCATGCACATTATTGGAGCACCTATTTTTAATTTTAGAGTGTGTTGCGGGAGACCAGGGATTTTGATGCTGTTGAGGAAGTCATCCGTGTAAAGTGCCTCGTTAAAATCTCCATCCATATCAATAACACCTACGGAGTCGGAACTGTCGTATGTTTTTTCTTCTCCTTCTAGAAGTTTCAGCATGCGATCGTTTATAATGTCCACAAGCTCATGAGTTGGCGCTAGTATGGATTTTTCTTGGAAGAATGTGTCATTATAAAGGTTTTGTTTCAGATCCGGATA